>JAQIXS010000291.1:0-53501 GCA_034700785.1 Rossiulus vilnensis | reverse complement strand
TAAAAGAAGGAGGGGGGGGGGGGGAAAGGAAAGAAATGAATTAATCGCAAAACACGCGCTTTCATTCTACTGGTACATCTGAATTCCCAATATACTCTTCCGTTGAACGGACTATAGTCTCTGATTAAAACAATCAGCAAAGAATAAAAAGTAAATTCTATTTTTTCCCCACTTTAAACTCGCATACATTTTCACGCCGTATACATGTATTTTTCGTTTGTTACTTAGTCATCCATTACACCCATACCAATTTCACCAAGGAAATTTCAGTTCTTTTCATTAGTAAATTACTTCTTATTTTTGTTTTGAAAATGGCGTCATAAGAGGTGGGGTGCAATTTACGAGCGCACTGATGGGGAAGCTGGACAAACTCGTTTAGGCCGTCGCTGATTGGTCGAGCCGCGATGGGGAATTCCCAAAGCGGACCGCCGACGTGACTTGGGTCAGCAAAGGCGTCCTCCAGCGGATGACCTTATCCACCGACCACCTTCACCTTCACCTTCCCCCTTTGCCCGGGCACCGCACAGGCTGCAGAGTTTCACCGCACAGCATCCAGGGGGAGTTTTCGATGAAATTCTAAGCGTTACCGTTTCAAGCATCCGAACATTGACAATACGCTTCCCCCTCAGTTGGACAGAGTTTAGTGGGTGCTTGAAACTTTGCTTTATGCCTGTGATGGGGATCTTTAAACCTTTTTTCGCCATTTTTTATTAATACACTTGCGAGCAAAGAAACTGGCCTACCTATAGCTAGCTATTAAAAACTTCATTTTGTTCATCGAGTAGTTTTCTAATTTAACCTCGGTATTGTGACCAATTTAAAGCTTTTTCAAATGCACCTAAATTGACCAGAAGTCAGTTGCAAACACTATCGTCGCAACTTTTTAATTCATAACATCACATTTCCTGCAGAAACGCTTTTTAATTGGATATCTACTTGCTGAACTTTTTTTAAAAATTCCTTTACTGAAGCAAGTTTCGTTGCTCGCAGGTGTATATCCAAGGAAAGATTACGAGCATGAATTCGAGAATAACACACGGACAAACTTTGAGCCTTACCAGTTCCGTTTGGAGTTTCTGGAGGCTGGCCACAGCCAACTGGGCACGGCGGTGCAAGGACGTTTGGGTGTCGCAGTCGCTGGCGGCACCGGAACCGGAAGCGGGTTGCGTGGTTTCGCACGGGTTGGTGAGGCTGTCGGTGCTTGTGCTGGTGAGGACGCTGGAGATGATCGCTCGCCGCTGGCGTTCCAGCGGTCGTCCGTCGGTCGGTTGAGCCATGAGCCAAGTGGTCAGCAGGAATGCGGCTGAAAGACACAAAGGACCCGAATGAGACGGAGCCTGCAGGCATGGCATGATGGGCGACTAGCGACCAGAGTCCAAAGGCATGCTATTCGACGTGAGAGCCCTCCCAGACGCCCCGCTCCTATCTCGATTTCCTACTAAATTTAGACCAACTTTTAGATACATTTTATCCGACGCTGCAGGTCTCGACCGTACAGGGGGAGCCGAAAACCTTTCACCCATCGAAATAGTTGTCATTCGAAAAAAAAGCACTCTTGAGAAATACATGCATGTATGAAACGCTCTTATCTATACAGAAATGTTTTCATCCGAATATGTTACTGGCAACTTCGTCCCTTAGTATTGTGACACTTATTGTCTGTGGACCATCATGTACAGTCTGCCCAAAACTAAAATCCTGCTGGGGAATCCAAACGGACCAATAGAATGCAAGAGCCTGTTTGCAATAAATCTTGCCGCTCCCATATAACACGTGCATCCGTGTGGCTTCCTCCATGCTGGAAGACGTAATCTATAAGCTGATAGCTCTCATTGGTTACTGTTCAGTTCCCTTCTAGTTTTGGACAAACTACATGCATAGGAATGCAGGTTCCACAACCGCTGGTTATGTAGCGTTCTTTTTATGAAATTTGTGAGTTCGCATCAATTCTAAGATAGTTTGATATTTTTTTCCTAGTAAGATGCCACAATGAACTGAACTGAAAAGTCATTTGAAACAGCAGTTCGAAACAAAAAAGAAAGAAAAGTTCGAGTAATTGAAATATATAAAAGCACATTTACCGACATTACATGACAACCTATGATTGCCAAATGATTTATAACTTGGCTAATGCCTTCAATTTACCACCAATAAAACCAACATTAGGCTGCATGTCATGTAATGCTGGTATGCTTTTATTCATTTAAATATTTTCCTTTTTGTCTCCATCGGTTGTTTGAAATTAATTCAACTTTTAACTTCACTGAGGGACACTTAGAAATGTTATCCGAAATGCAACTGACACGTTTTCAACGAAGAGGTGTTTAACTGACCCTGACCCAAATCAAAATCTCTCATAAATCACCAACATTTTAACATGTTTTAACACGCAGTGTACGCATGCAACTTATAACCAGCTTATGTTTCACCCAAACTGTAAAGAAAAAAAAGAAAGTTGAAGTTTCTCTAGTCTGTCCCGCGGAAATCACAAGGAGCTCGAAAGCAGAGTGTTTCAAGTCCGTCGTTCCAACGCTCCCGTTCTGGATCTCGTCGGTTGTCCCGTGTGGTGCAACGCTGACTCAACGAACGCGCATCCTGTTCCTGTTTGTGCGTCGAAGCCATTCCACCCGATTGGCCCCGTTTCCAGCGATCGCAAGGTGCGCGTGCAACAAGTCGGTCAAACGGATATGCGTTTGCGGGAACCGGGTGCAATTCGAACGAAACTCGTCTCGACATGTCGTGACTCAAAAGGCGAAAAATGCTAGGATGGCGCCAGGTGACCCAGGGAGGGGTCAGATGTAGGACAGGGCGAACGAGCTAAGCACCTTAGCACCAGGACCCACGCATAGAAAATCGGAAGCACGCCAACAAATCGCTTGTCAACCAAGGCGCCAGCAAGAGACAGACAGAGGGCGCCACTATTCACCGCTTCTTAAATTCCAGTAATAAAAAAGGTGACTTATGCACATGGATTGCAGGCTTTAAACGATCATTACTACAGTACACAGTTGCATCACATTACCAACAATCATTACTTATTTGCCGTTGATCATGTTAAATTCACATCATTACTGGCAAACACTGCTTTTTCAGTTTCCTATACGCGGACCTTACACGGTCATTACTAATGACATTACCAACTACCGCAACTCCTTCCTGCCTTCACAACTTGACAGCCATGATCGTGTTAGGTAAACTGAAATGGGAATATTTGCCAGTAATGATGAGAATTTTGCACGCTCGACTATGGCGGGTAAGTTACGATAACGTAATGATAGCTGTTAATGTAATGCAATGACATCATCGGTAATGTCATTTAGTAATGATCGTGTAAGGTCCGCTTTAGTGATGCGTTAACAGAGCTGCAGAAAGTAATGGCATTAGTAATGATCATACCAGACTTGAAGTGTCACCTTGCAGAGCCCTCCCTGGTAGCAGCGCCCTCCGGCGGCCGAGCGGAGCAACGTCCCGACACCGGGGCAAATATTTACCCCTTCGCCTCCCCGCCTTGAACACACACCGGAAGTGCTAGCGACGCCGAGGGTCATCGGGGTCGAAATCAGGACGAAACCTGTCCCGAGCGCCCTCAGGCGGCCAAAGGAGCGAAACAATGGGGAGAAATAGAAAAAGGGGGGCAAACGGCGATGACGAAATCGGCCAAAAATTCGCTTTTTAAAAAAATTCAAAATAATACTATAAGGCCGAGGAAAATTCCGGCGGTTACACAACATCCGGTTCAAGGTACTCTGCAGGTGAGGCGGGGGTGGCGTGTTACGGCACCGGGCGAAGAAAGTGACGTCAGCGCTCACCTCGCACCCATCAAACGGAACAAAACAACTTTCCGCTTAATTGTTGCCCTCCTTTCAAATCCGCTCGCACGATCGCGTGGCGAAAAGCTGAACTAATTGGACCCGGTCGTCCTTGCTCCTAGCTCTGACTTTTATGATGGACCCCCGCCGGGGCTAGGAGCAGCGCTTGAGTCTGGGTGAATACAGTCCAGGTCCATTCACCTCTGATGGCGTGATTCAGATTCACCCGAGGGATGATCCCCTCAACAACTAGAGACTAACGTTTGATGAAGAATGAGAAACCCTAACAGATCAAAAAAAATGTAAAGACTAAGCCACGTGTTTAATAAACAATAATTAAATGTTGCTAATGGAATCTTGCAGGCGAAATTTGTTTGAAAATCAAAACTATTAGAATACAAAAAAATTGCTGAAGCACATGCATATTAATTGTTGCAGGTGAAATGTTTCAAAAACCAAGATCACAAATCACGGATTTTTGAGCAGATGTTTGCGAAAAACTTGTTTAAATAGGAAAAGAAATTCATTTGCTGTGATTTCCCAATAAATGTTTTTAGAAATATTAGAAATATTCATTATGAAGTGGCTGATAAAAGCAATTTTTGTTTGAAACATTAGATACATCACAAGTGACGTGCTTCAGTCTGCATTTTTCCAAAGGTGCATCATGGTACGGCCCACATTTTCGTTCAATATTTGGTAGACCTACACTTTCGGAATGAATGTAACAACGGTCAAAAGTCCAGCAAGAAATCAAACTTGCTAACTAAAATGCTAACTTGCATAAATTATGGGAAGGACTAAAACATCTGTGAAAGATCTAGGTTCTGATATTCAATGAAGATTCTTGGACATGTTTAGGGAAATGTATTAACTTAATCACTTCTGTGGAAGATACCAGGCTGATTCAGTTCCCATTCAAGACGGACTGAAGTCGTAGTTGCTAATATACAGGTAATATACTTGCAACGAATTAAAACTCTCCATACCTCCATGCTCATTGTTTCGGTCTCTTTATGTCTGATCCCTACGTCTACGTCTAACCCCTTCTGTCCTAATGGTCTAACACGTGAAAAGAACCACTGCTGGATTAATGGCGTTTAACCACTTAGGGCCGTCCTAAACTGGAACTTGTGACATGCCCCACAAAAGCCAGTGGATTATTCTGGTGAAATGTGACATCAGTCAAACTTTTCTAAGCAGCCAAAGCCCCACCTATCTTCCCCCTTTCCACATACCAGCCAACGTATGGACCTAATTGACAAGAGCCCCTGCGAAGCCCATCCCATCGAACTTTCACTGGTCAAGCTAAGGTCAACCCTTTTGGAAAAAGGTCATCCTATCGACGCATCGATACAAACGTTACATTTCACAACGTTCCAAAAACGTTCTGATCATGCTTGTATGGCATGTTTCTAGATGTGTCCATGACAGAGTTTTGGTCTCTCCGGTACCACACTATCCAAACAGGGCAAATCATAAATGACAGCCCAAGCAAGTCCTTTTCCAAAAGGATTGCCAATTATCATTGCGGCTCCACTGCAACGCCCACGCCAGGGGTCGTCCACAAATCTCCATCCAGCAATTCCAGCCGCGCACGATCACAACAGAACCGATATCAGGCGTTTGGGATGCGGGTTCGTAGGCCGGCACCCGGAAGCAGGCAGCGAGCCCCCGGGGGAAGGGTGGGGAATCCCCGAGCCGTGAGTAATGCACCAAACGATTACGCAACGGCTGAATTCGAACGCGTCCAGGTGCTTTGTTATCCAAGCAGTAAATGTCAAAGTAATTTAAATCGCAGTTTGAAACCATTATCCTGTCATTATGCACTAAACGTCGAATTGGAAACCGGGGGCCGGACTTGGAAAGCATCGGCTACAAGATGCTGTTAATTTTCGGCGGACGCCGTTTATGCGTGGCCCCAAAAACGAATAAAAGAAACACACGACCTGTCCATTGAAATCTCGGTTAAACACAGAACAGGGACTGGAACCAGGGTCAAGTGCGACTGTTAGCCTGAGCTAAAGTTATCCCTGCAGTCGTAAACGCCAGTCAAGGCATTTCTTGCAGTGACAATCAACAAATTCACGAACCATCGCTACGGTGGCTAATTTTGAAAAGCGTCGTATTAAAAAAAAAAATAACCAAGGTATCTGATAAAAATTAATAAGTATATTATTGTGGCAATGGAATGCTGTTTTATTTTTCCATAAATTTGATCTTTGTATGGATGCGTCTTGTTTCGAAAAGCACTGAATTTGAAAAATGAGACGTACAGGCTAAGACAAGCTCTTTTGAGCCCAGTGCCAAGATGACTAAAAAGTTGATTAAACTATTGTAATGAATTTTAAAAAAGATGCGATTGTGGGTATGTGATTTTCCTTTTCCAAAAACTTGATTTTCGTATAGATATGGATTGTTTAGAAAAGTGTTGAATTTAACTAAAACTTTGATGTAAAAACCAGCTCTGTTGAGTCTACTGCCAAGAACAAGAAGAAGTTCACCGCACTTTTGAAATAAATTAAAAATCAAGCGAAGATAAGCGTCGCGACACTCGCTGTCACGTCGACGACAGTCACGACTTTTCCACGCTTTTTCGCGGCACGTGCACCAGCCGACCGAAAACGACGTATCCCAGAAACGTTCCAATATCCATCAGAATTCCGACAATTCATCACCAGCGTGTCCAGAAGGGTGAAGTGTCTTCGAACACATGTCTGCACCGCGCCCGAAAAACCGAGGGGTGCGGGTGCGAGTCCCGGCACGCCTGCTCCAAACTGCCCTAAATACCGTTTCTGACCCCAGACTTCGGGGCTCCGATCGAAATCGGGCAAAAAGAAAAAGGAAGACAAAAATCGAAAATCCAGTGAGCTCGATCTTAGCGTTCGACGGTATCCACGGTCATCGCAAGCAGCTACTCACCCAGAGCCGAGAATTTGGGATGCTGCGTCGTGGCGAGTCCTCCGCACTCTCGTCGGCGACTAAAATAGCTGGCCCGCATCGCGCTTGGCCCGGGCCGCTTTCGGGGTGGGGTTCGCGCCCCGTTTGGCGCATCTCTGCGCCGGCCGAACCCGGGTTCACACCCTCGCCGCTGGCGCGCGTGGCGCTTCAGCAACGCGCGAAATTCCACAAAGATGCTCCCCTTGGCGAAAGATTAGATTCACTTCACATGCGTTAGTTGCGCACGGATAATGAAATTTCCCGCTGGGTTTGGAAACATGGAAGCCGAAAATTCTTGTCGAATTCAAAACGAGTTAAATGTACGTTTTCTCGTATATAAAAACATGGAAAGCAACAGCTGATTGTATGGAACGCATCATTAATGGCATAAACTAAAGTTTGCAAATACATCCAGTTGTTACAAATGTAAACTTTCATTTTTGTTCGATAAGGGGTTGAAGGGCTTTACATGAGGGTGACAAATTCAGAAATCAGTTTTATTATAGTATTAAAATTATTCTGGGATACATATATTTGAATGCACTACCACACATAAATTTGGACCGCGTTAAGATGCACCCTGTATATGAAATGTTATCATTAAGAAGCAGCGATTTATAGCAGGATTATCTTACGAACACAATGTATGTTGAATTTGGAAACCGGGGTATCACAGGCATCTCAAATGTAGTTTGGATTTCAAAAAGGAATAGCTTACAAATAATGACGTTGAATTTTGAAAGCAAGAGTATTTATACACGTTTAATTTTATAAAACAAAGTGGAATATCTTAGAAAGTCTTGATATCGAAACAGGAGCATCTTAAAGAGGAAGATGTTCAAAACAATGTATTTTCCGGACCCGTGAATTTAAAAAACAACAACAGGAATATCCGCATGCATCTACTAATTTTTTAACCTTAAGTATCTTAATTATTGAAAGTTGAATTTTAAAAACAGGCGTATCCGTATCTATTGAATTTTTTTTTTAAACTGGAATATCTTAGTAAATCTTGATATCAAACCAGGAGTATCTTTGAGAGGAGGATTTTCAAAACATTATCTTTTCCGGATCCGGGAATTTAAAAAGCAGGAATCTAACTAGGCACGTGTCTACTGATTTTTTTAAAAAAAAGTCTGCTATATCCTAGCAAAAGTTCAAATTACAAGTCGAATTTCAAAACCGGAGTAATATCTCACGCAACTACAGATATTTTTTTTTTAATTTACGGCATGAGAAGCTTGATGAAAGTGAAACTTAAAACAGGAGTAATAATCTTACACGCTTTTCCTTAAACCAACGACATGACAAGCCTGATGAAAGTTAACTTACAAATCAGGGATATTTCACCCCAGTCCCACGTAAGCCGTATCCCAAAACCACACATGGTTGAAATGTCAAAAAAGATCTTGACAGCGATTTCGGGACGTCCGAACAGAGAAATACTGGAGCACGCACTCACCTAGGAAGAACATGGGGATGCGGCAGCACGTCTTGGCGACGGAACTTTGACAGCTGAGATGCATGTTGAAAGTTTGACTGTTGAAGTGGACGGCACACACGTACTACTCGAACACCCTTCTTTGGCACGAATGACCGACGACGAAATATCGACAACGACGATCGGTAATTGACGCTGGCGATCATGGTCCTCGGCGTATATATGCGCCTCCGAAAAAATTCCCCGTCCGTGTGTTTCCCCCCCGTCCTGCAGCAGCGTTGGCCCGATGCGCGACAAGGAAGCCAAGATGACGCGCGCGGTCAGCCGACCAATGGGGAAGGCCGCATTTGGCGCCGGACATCCCATTGGCCGCCAAGGCCCCCGCCCCCTGCACGACGAACGAGGTCGAAGTTGTACACACGTAATCGTGACTCGTGAATGAGTCGCCGACCACCGGCTAGCGTCACACTTGCGATTCTTGTCGCCAGCCACTCAAGCTTGCCTTCCACTGGCGGCTGGTTTGGAATTGCTCGGCCGATCGGCCAGAAGCCGTGGGGAAAATGTGCAAGTTCGTCTCGAACGGAAAACGTTTTGCTTTTTCTTGTTTTGGTATCAAACGTTCAGGCAACGAGTTCGTAGAACTCTGGAAACTAGGGAGGCACGTGCAAGGCTAGCGGCTCGCGTTTGAAACCGGCGCCAGATTTGAACTCGGGGCATGGCGACCAGCCCAGAATCAGGGTGGATAAAGATCAGAAAGTGTGGGCAGGTCTAAGAGAACGCCGTGCATCTTTGTTATTTTGGCGAGTGAGGAGGTTCGCAAATGTGCTCTGCAAAGAGGAGCGGGCTCATAAAACGGTGTCTACTGGCATGGAAAGTCTTTTCAAATTTTTACAAACTTCATTTTAGCGACTCACTATGTATTTTAGGCTTCAAATTCACCTAGAAGGAATTTCCCCTTAGTGCACCGATTTTCAGCTGTTTGTTAATTACTAATATCCTGTCCTTTTCTGTCATCCACAGACTACAGACTAATGACTAAAAAGTACTAGTCTTTGGCTATGGTAACTCAGACTCACTAGATCTGTCGGGATGGCAGTTTTGTAACTGTCTTGAATTTGTTCTTGTCAAATTTAGTTTCTAAATGACTTGATACATGCTATTTAATTGCTTATTTGCTGGCAGTTGTTAATGTGTTAAAAGCTCCATATTATAATCGGAATGGATCTTTTTTGGAAATCATGGACATTTTATAGAAGGCGTAGAAAAGCCCATGGAATTTAGAGCACCACAACCAGTAGACATCATGTAAAAGAGGCAAAGTTATAAGGGGGGGGGATGAAATTCAGTTTAGCAATGATGATGGTGACCATCAAAATGCTGAGCCAACTGTTGAATTTAATAAAGAAATAAAAATTACATGGATTGATGAATTAAAACATGTACACGTGGTCGTGGTATATCTTTGCAGACAGTGCGGTACTGAGTTGAACTGAATCGAAAACTTAAATTCCGATTGTTTTGCTTGATTGTCAATCGTTGTCAATTATGCTTAATTTTCAGATGACACAATCAGTTTATTTTCAATATACTATTAATATGCATCACAAGAGTGAAACGACGTGCATAATCAAATGTAATGCGAATAAACTGACTGTGTCATCTGAAAATCAAATCTAGAATTTATGATCGGTCACAAGATGGAACAAAGTTAATACGATTATTTTATGCGAGTTTTTGGAATATTTGGTATTGAAGCATCTCGTTTTTGTTAGTAACCTCAATTCCTGTTAGATGCTGTAGATGTGTCAATTTTGGTTTTGAGAAATCGCTTAAAGAACATTCTGTCCAAAACTAGAATGCAATTAAGCCTTAACCAATAAGAGATCTTCACCTTATAATATACATTACGTCTGCCAGCATAGAGAAAGCCACACAGATGCCTAACGGATGGCACATTCTAGTTTTGGACAGACCATAATGACTTGATTTAATGAAAGCGTTGAACATGCACTTAAATCAGCTTCACTAACAGTACAGTTCAGATATGAAAGACACCTGTTTGCATCATTCATTCCCTGGCAATTTTCCAACATTAAATTTTGTTTAGTGTTATTACCAGGGCTAGTAGACGGACAACTAAAGTGAAAATGAAGACCACAAGGTCCGCACATTCATTTTATTTCGTCAAACATCGACTATAGTTTTCCCATACTTTGACCCATGGAGCACAGTGCAAGATACCATCCTCTCTTAATCCATTGACTGTCCAAATCACCCCTTTTCACAAGAAGTCACCCGAACTGGTTACCCAGACCCGTGTCCCAAGATGTTGCCAAATGCCAGTGTCTTTATAAGGGCATGTAACGAACGTTAAAGGTCAGTGAACCCTGAAAGTAGCCATGATGGTAATGTCAGTTGTCACTCTGACCCTACCATTTTCTTAAAGCCAAGAGCGGTGAAGTTTGGTATAATGATATTGCACCCATACTTGAATCTACGATGAAACTTCACTACAGGACTGTAAAAGGGGGTCGCTCATAATTGCGCCAAGAAAAAGGGAGGCGAAAAATGAGTCAGTCTTGAAACAATTTGCAAGTCATTTGTCACGGTGTGGCAACGACAAGGATTCCAAGGGGGATGTATGGGAATGTTGGGGCTGGAAACAGGCGGTTGATGGTGGTTCGATGACGAGAGGAGGGATGATACAAAAAAACTAAATCCTCATGATGGCCTTCCACACTGTCAAAAAGCGATGACAAACTGGCTACAAACATATCGCAAAAAGGCAAACTGAAACTGATATTACGCATATTAATACATTAGTTTCAGGATTAAATTTCAATCCGCCAGCTGATCATAAATTGTTACCCAGATACAGATGATGACAAAATAATTCATTGGTGATCAAGCGGTTGTAGATGAAATCTGCACTTTGCGGTTTGCACAACTTTGAGCCATGATCGTTTTTATGATCAGCAATGCGAGGAGCCCAGAAATAGTAATACGACAAGACACTCAAGGCATTTAGGGACTTCAACCCTACCAGTCAATGTACATAGATATAAATATATGTTATAATTAATTAATAAATAAATATCGTGTAATATATATGTTATTATATGAAACAAATAAATATAAATGGTAAATTAGACCATAACTACAATGCATAAACGCATGAAGCTGTATGCATTGTATAAACGATAACACATCGGTATGGGAAACAGGAAATCAAAGGAGAGGAAGTAGTGGTGTCCAATGCGGTTTTTTGCACTTTTTCCATCGTTCTTACGAGCACCATACGGGGGAGGATGCACGTTCTTGATATTGGTTTCCAACCAAATGACGTCAGCATCATTAGGGGGGGGGAGGTCCAACTGACGCGTAATGCGGGCCATTTTAGGCAGCAATCAGTTTAATTAAATGCAGTTCCTTTTTGGATTCGGCCAATAAGAAAAGAGTATCAGTTATTACGTTTCTGAAGCGCTAAAGTCAGCAGCTTCCCTGTCAGTTTTCCTGACCAAAACATGCAGCATGCACGTTTGATTCCATACCACATTTGAAGAAATTTAAACCGTCCAATTGGACGGTCCAAAGTGGGCCGAGAATCCTGGAGGAAACTAATTAACCATAGTTTTATGACATTCGTTATTGTCAACGTGATGATAAATTGCACATTTGTGGTATATAAGACATTTAATTGCCGCGCCTAAAGATTACAAATTGGGATTATCCGTGTGGTGAATGGTTAAATCTTTTTTCACCCAAAATATGAATCCGTATTCACTTCTTCCTCGTCTTTTTCGTGACTTTTTATAAAGCATATGCATTGCATCATGACTTTTTCAAATTGTAATTGTCCATGAAGTTTTTCTAAAATGCACAAGCATCCCGTTATTCTTTTGATTCCTAATATGACATTTGAATAAAAGCCATACTTATGATTGCTGGAGATTAACAAAGCGGAGATCTCATCTTCGTTGTGAATTTGCCAAATCTCCATCGATTAGTCATACGTTATGCTAACTAGCTTTCATTCAAAATGTAGTCTAAAATCCACGACCAAGGTATTTGTGTAAATTTTAATTCCACACTGTTTCACCCATTAAATCCAGGCTTCATCAGCTGCTCTGCTAAGGAGAGGTATGCTTTTATTAAAGTTTCATAAAATACATTTCAGAACAACTTCAATTTTACATTTTGTTGTATAAAAAAATACTTTTCCATTAGGAGAGCAGAAAGCGTTTTAGATGGCACTGGGTTTTGGGAAAGGGCCCAGAACTGGCCGTTAGGGATTATCAGGAAACTGATTAGTTATAAAACAACGTTCAACGTACGCAAATGTTTCGTTTGCGCATCTTTTCCAACTTCAAAAAAATCCCAACCTGCTGAAAGTGTTGAGAATGTTGATTGGGATTTTTTTTTTGAAAATGCAAAAGATGCACAGAATTGCGCACATTGAAGTTTTCTTTAAAAAATAATTAAAGTCTCCTGATAAACACTAGTGGTCAATTTTGGATGTTTCTGTACCCATTCCCAAAACCATCTTATGAAAATAGTATGGTTTTATTCAACGGAATGGCATCAAAGCGGGATTTCGGAAACATTTCTTTGATAAGCTATTAATCTTAACCAGAGCTTAGAGCAGCCGACTAAATGTACGTCGTATCTAAACGCCACACGCCAAGCATCGTGCCAAGGAAGAATAACGCATTGCCCTCACGTTCAGGTTGTAAACAAGAATCTGTCAATCGTACACCGCATCGCTGATTTTTAAAACCACCTTATCTGAAACCTGTTGATGGCGTCACGAGTCGTTCCCTGTTATTAATAATCCGTTTCAATTAAAGCGGAAGAAAATGTATCGAAGATGAGGACAGACACGTAATTCAACTTTTCTTGTGCTAAATTTGGATTTGGAGGCTATCAACTGCTAAACAGCTCGAATGACGTCAGAAACAGTGTCCAATTCCGGAACGAAAAAGCACGCAAACATCGACACGGGCAAACGCCTTTAATAGCTGCTAAAAATAAAGTCGAAGCTGACCTCTGCTGATGTCTCCTAAACATTCGATAGTTTGTAAATCAAAACGAGCGATAGCGAAATGCTCAATGGGGTCAAGTTAGGTATCGAAATGACCGGAAATGAGCGCAGTAGCAATTCGCTGATCTCCAAAACATATCTACAAAAATATGTTACTAACACCGTATGGAACGTACTTACTCCAATCAGAGCTGTTACATAATCTCACAGGTACAAAATACGGTACTTTTACATGTATTTTGGTTTATATTGTACGAAAACAATGTGCGTGAAACTTCCTTACGATATGTATTAAGTTAAACCCACCCCCTGGACCAGAACGTTACAACTTATAGCGTAAACATGTGACCAGTGCTGTGTTTAGAGGGGAAAAGGGGCGAAAATAGGAAGAAAGAGAATAGTTTTCCTTTTAAAATGATTTGTAATATTTCTAAACACTTTTTACAGAAAAGTAAAGTGGTTGAGAAGTCATCAAAGTTTTCCAACGCCTACGGCGTTTAATTTACATGCATTAACTGTTATTTTTTACATAAAAATACAGGTCAAAATTCAGTGATCTAAATATAGTCTACAGAGTTCCTTAAATGAATGTATGTACATGTTCTTCTAAATCAATTATTTTTGAAAACGATAACTAAAATTATTCACGTTTATTTAGAAATTTCGCCTACACATAGGCGTGTCCTTCATTATCAATACTTGCAAACTAAATTTTGGTGGAGGCTCTTTTGCGTCCAAGTTTTTTTATTCATTTTTTTTTCTGATGGGATAAAGTTTTTCAGGGGGTAAGTGGAGGTGCGAAAAAAATGTTCCCTCCCTCCCCGCACTGCCTAAATCTTAGCTAGACAAGTACACCTTGACTAGCCCAATAAAGGACCCAAATTTCCCGATGACACATGCCCAACGCCAGGTTGGCAAAACTTCGAAAATGGTTGCATCATTCACCAACAACACGAGATAACCTAAAAATTATGTGCGCATTGACTTAAGGTGTCGGAGAATTTCAGAGGTGAAATGAAGAGATAATTCAATTTACTGCTAGCCATTAACACCGGCTAGACACATTTCGACTTTCTGGTATCAAATTTGTGCGTGAAAATCCCTTCATAAAACAAGTGGAAATACGAAAACTAAAAACATGAAATTGGGTAAAACAAAATTAAGAAACTGATAAGAGCATCAGAACGGATTCCATTCCCAGTAAAACCAACTAATTTTCACTTTCAGTAGCCAATAAAATGCTATTAGGCTGCTGATACCACAAACAATTCAATATGGTGTCTCGAATTGGTATCGTCTCATCAACTAATAAGCAAGACATAACCAGGTTAAGGACAGTGCATTTGTGGTCATGCAATTACCATTTATGTACTTTCCACAAAAGTTAACATCATCGATTTCCAGACTAATGGTTCTATATACTGGTAGCCATATAACTGATGCATTTTTAAGAAAAAAAATTCAATTTCTCATAAGATCTGAAACCTTCAATCGTTTCATTTATTTACATGTTCAGAAAATTTAATGAAGAAATATTATTTCGAGAATTAATTCATTAAACACATTAGTATAGTGTTATCACTGTTAAGTTAGAGAAATGTGTTTTTGTGGTAATATTTTGATAAAATAAGGTATTAGTCATATGCCGGTAACTGATGCATTAAAAAAAAATTGCAATTTTTTAAAATTAATATTACTTCAGTAAGTAATTCACTAAAAGAAATAGCATAATGTGTGTATTACTGTTAAGGAGTGAATTTGTAATTTAAATCTGAATTAATCAAAATGACATATGCACTACTCAGAAAACTGTCCCAACAGCTAATCAGGTTTGCGATTCATTTTCGGGAACGTAAAATTACGACAATTTCCCACGAAACGCAGGAGAGACGCTTTAAGCTAGCCAGGAAGACGCTGTTTAGAAAGAGGGTGGCTTACTCTTCGGAAAATGAATTTTTCCTGGAAATACACGTACATGTAATCGCCGTGATCCCAGGCCCACCTAGGCACGTGTGCCAATCTAAACGTACAATGCTCAACAATCCGTTCTGAGGTGAAGATTAGAATTTGACGGCCAAGTACCACAGACTAATCTTCCGTTAGACTTTCTCGTCTGCTTCCTTTTCATTTCCGTTTGGAAACGCGGCCAACTCGCGTT
The DNA here is from genome assembly GCA_034700785.1 of Rossiulus vilnensis. Classification (NCBI taxonomy): domain Eukaryota; kingdom Metazoa; phylum Arthropoda; class Diplopoda; order Julida; family Julidae; genus Rossiulus; species Rossiulus vilnensis. Next base: position 38,112 of record JAQIXS010000291.1, on the reverse strand, counting down.
TTCTAGGTCAACTGGATGACAAACCGCTTGGCCAAAATAACGTGAGTCAACGCTTTCCCCGTTGCCATTGACCTTGCCCAATGATATTCGCGCCAGTTAGCGTATTACCCCGGGCAAACCGCGCATCAAATTCGATGAAATTTCAGTCGCGCCTTCGGCGAACCTTCGTACCTGGTGGGAGTAGGTAACCCGGTTACTGGAACGTAGACACCATGGACTTAGCTTATCCTGGTGAAAAGTCGGAGTTTTATGGACTTTCCCAGATTCCCAGCACCTTGGATGCCAGAAATTTGGGGGTCCTGGGATGGGGAATAGAAGGATGGCAAGCTACCTGTTACTCTTCAAAGATGTAGAGTACTGCAGGATTTAGCGATGGAAACTCGAGGACTTCATATTTAACGGATTACTAGCATATCGCACACGTACTGTACTTCAACAGTGACACAAATAAACAAATTGCAATGTGCAGAAGTAATTTTGTAAATCGATTTCTCAAAGAGTATCATTGTATCAAAAGGTGGCAAATGTACATATACCAATTCTGCAAAATCTATGGGGTTCCACGATGTGCTGTTTTTTTTTTTTCTGAAATAAACGCTTGATATAATATCACCTTTAACCGGAAATTGGCAATTATGATGTTTTACCGAACAAAAACAGTTGTTAGCATAATTCGATTTTTTTAATGGGTGAATTCATGCGCATCACGTATTTACAAAACTATGCAACGTGTAAACCAAAGTCATTAAAATAAATAACTCAAAATAATTTTGTGACTTGTATCAGTGACATTTCAAGGACGAATGACGATAATTTCAAAGACTTTTCCAAGAATACTGACAACATTACACTTAAGTCAGAAAAGACCAAGAAACAACTGCCTGATAAAATAGGTGTATACATTGGAAGCAAATCCAATGTTATAATATTCGTCAAAATATTTTTCTGAATGTACGCTGTCAACACAGTGTACGTGACACCGATGAAGTAATAAACTTCAAACAATGAATTTAAATTAGCAAGTCTTCAGTTTCAATTCTCATTAAACCCCTGTAATTAAATCAAAATAACATATACCCTGTGATCAGCCCAAAGAACAAGGAGTATGCCAATCGCTGGCTTTTGGCAACCCTACATTAGGGTATGCTGTTTTACTGTAAGTGGTTCTAAACTGAGGCACAATTTCATCAAATTTCCCAAGTGGAGTTGGATTTCCCCCTGCGGCCTATTATCGGACTGGTTTCCGTTTTCAAACACTGAAATAGTCGGTAAGAAACAATCATTCATGCTTGCCTCACAACTGGCGTCATTTCCTTGCACAGAGCTCAACAACATGGACAATGGAAGTGTTTTCTTCCCCTTACATAAAAGTGTTTGACCCCTTATCTCCTCCGAATAGCATCTAGTTGTCGGACGGCCCCTGCCCCATACACCAAACATTACCTTCGTCATTGCTTTGCAAACGTCTATTATGTTGTATACATGCATGATAAGGCAACAACCAGAGTTTTTTTAAAAAATGCAGCCTGCAGGTAGCACCCTTGATGGATGTCCTCACATTTACTTCTTCCTAGTCTTGAACAACAGGTACGCGTCAGCGCTTAAACATGCAACTTTTATGGACAAATCAATGTCGTTTTGGTAGCACCAAAATCAGCTAAGGGCGAGGAGCCGTGCTTAATTTGTAACGACCTATAACCGTTAAAGATACCTAACTGCATGCATAACTTATCATCGGGGAGCCATATAGGATCTGGACTGTAAACATTATATGAGAAAACAAAATGAAAATTCCCACCCCATGGTACATCCGTAAAACCGGGCTAAATACCAATATTTAAACTGTGTTCCTGGAATCATTTGTTCCTATAACTTTCATTATCTCCATCTTGATCACCTTATTGAACAAGTATTTTCAGAGAGATAAGAAATCTTCATGTTGCCTTCGCACCCCTGCAAATGTGCCCAAGCGCAGAAAAACCCGGACGTGCTAGGCCGCTTTTCGGATTTGCCAGTCCTTAATTGTATGCTAGTCAAGAACCAGAAATTCCTGGAATCGCAAAAAAAACCGATTGTATATAAAGTATGAACATCATGATGGCGCGTTGCTCCTCCACATTTGGATTAAGTGCAGGATCTTGACAACCAAGGTTATATCAAGGTGCTCACTGCATGGACGCCATATTCGAAAACGGAAGCTGACAGAACTAATCAGGTGAGCAGCATGTTTTCTGTACTATTTCCAAGCGTTTTCAAATTCAGGAAAATTAATAAAATTTCTTGTTTGGCTAATCAAAGCCTTAGATTTGTCCAAAGAATATCCGAAAACTGCCCACAAAAAGTTAAAGAGATTGGATATTTATCACTAGTAAGACCACTTCTTAAATATTGCGGCCCTAATATCAAAGATTGTAAATAGGCCGTATACCAAAATCTTTGTGACAATTGCAGAGGTTAGTTTTTCGGATCATCTTAATTGCAAGAAGCACGCTTGTTGTTTACGGATGTTTCGACAGCAACTTGAGATACGCAGATTTTAAGCGCTATCAATAAAAAAAATTGGAAACTAGATGTAAAACACGCATCAAAATAACAGTAATTTCGCCTCTTTGGGTCCAAATGTTTTTAGCAGACATTAGATCTGTTTTCCCATGCCCTGCTTTCTGGATCAAAGTAAGCATTGCAAAATGCAGTACACACATGATCATGCGGTTGTTGAAGTTTGGTGATAAAAATCACATCTTTGCCCTGTTGTCATCTGATCGCTATGCATTATTGAAAATACGTGGTTTCAAATACCAAGTAAAGGCTAATCGAGCACTTGATGTACATGTATATTAGCACATATCATGCCTTACTAATTAACGAAGAGAAGAGGATTAAACTGGCAATCAGCCCATCAGTTCAGTAGTTATAGGGTTCTTGTTTGGAGTCCTTAGTGGGGGGGGGACCCCTTGACCTTCCACTTCCCGGTGCAAAATAAGTGCAAATTTACTTGTAAGCAAACTGCTTGCTAAAGCAAGGCGTTAGCAACAAGCTATCAGCGGCCAAACATTGCGAGTTTTTGGACAGATCAGATCAAATTGTATTGAAATCGAAGAAGAACAAAAAATGTGCGTGAGATCAATTTACATGTTGCTCATTTTATTTATGATTTACATGTAAAAATGCTGTTTCCAGCGTCAGTTTTAAATGTTCGTGATATTTTGGTCAGTTTCTAAAGCAAACCTTACAAGATCATTACTATACATGTATATGTGGCATTACCAACAATCATTATTCCTTCAATAATAGTCAGCCGTATACACGGTCATGTTAAATTTACATCATTAGTGGCAAACATTTCATTTCAGTTTACCTTACACGATCTTTAGTAATGTCATTCTCCGAAGGTAATGGCCTTATTAGTGGTGATTGTGTAAGGTCTGCTTAAGCGTTAACTAGTTAATTGAAATTAGCACATTATCATCGCCCTGCTGTGCCCAAAAATGTCCGTATACAATGTCTTCAGCGTGGAAATTGTGATTAAATTTCATTTTTTTCGTTTTCAGGCTGAGCCAAAATAATACTCACCATGACAAAAATTTATTCCGACATCTTTGCTTCAAATACTTGTTATAATTGCTAAATTTTTTTTCCGTGTAGAACTGATCGTCCACTTGGATTTCCGTTATTTTTTATAATTTAAAAATGACTGTTTATTTCTTTTAAAAAATGAACAATTTGTTTAATTTTTTACGTATAATAAATGAGACATTTTCAAATTATGAAAATTAACGCAGACCTCGAGTGGACCAACCATTCTACACGGGGAAAACTAAATTTAGCAAGCATAAAAATTGTAATTATAAAATTATAAGTACCGGTAGACCTATGTTAAGAAAAAACCAGGGTGTTTTTACATGGTGAGCATTTCTTTGGGTCAGTGCTTAGACTGACAGAAACGCATGATTCCAAAAACCGAATAACAGTGAGAAAAATGCAACTGCTTATTCGAAACGAAAAGTACTTCGCGAGAAACAATTAAACACGAGCTCGCATTTCGAAACAACAATCCAAACCAAAACAAAACAAAAAAACTGCTCATCGGTATGACACCCCGCTTGTCAATCGCATAAACTGGATCGGCAATAAGTGGTGACCGCTAACTAACCCAGCTAGTTGGCCCTGCTAACTAGGCACTAAAAATCCCGCTTCAAACGTAATCATTCCTATTAGCGACCAATGGGCCTCCCAAGCCCCTTATCGCAACGATCGCATTTCGGGCATACCGTTCATGAGGTGCGAATTCTCGAAAGCCAACGGACCCATTCGACCCGGCAGCCCCAATTAGACCGAAATCCGTCGTAAACCGCTATTTTACAGTTACGAAATGGGGCCTACTCTGGGCCAGGATCATTCGGAACACCGAGCTCGAAGTAGAAAAAAAGCCAAAAACAAAATGCAAAAAACACATTTTTTAACCGTTGTAAAATTAAACGCAATTAAGAGGAAAACTTGGAGTTTCTTTGACCCTTTCGATGGCACGCATTTCCAATAACTGTTTATGTTTTGTTTGCAGTAACGGCTCACCGGGGCAATCGAAAAATACTGCGAAAAACGAAAAAAATTTCGAACAAAAAAATGGCAGAAGCGTTTCGGGTTAGCGTCGATTTAACCATAAAATCGCTCGAAAAACTCGGTTATAGCGAAGTGAAAAAATGTTGTAAATTTGAGGTATGCTCACTCCTCAAGCGGGTTGCAGGATTCGTGGGAATTAAGATGTCTTCTAGGTAAAGAGATAATTGCTAAAGTAATTAAGCTCGTTTCGCCATCGCTGCACGATGGTGATTTGCAGTAAAGGGTTTTATAACCTCTCGCAGAATGGCGTAGAATCTTCACGCAATGACATAAAATATTATATTTTATGGGAGGGAAAATTCAAACGTTAACTCATTTGCCATAAACAAGTCAAGATCGTGTGCGGCAATTGTTAATGCAATCATAACAGGAATCACGCATACGTAAATGACACGATGTAACGTAAGGCGCCGTCCACAAAGGACGTCCATCAATTCCTGTTTTGGACAAAAAAAGCAAGTAATTTTGAATATGAATAATATACAAATACTGACCTCGTAATCAATGTCCTATTTTCAAATGAAATTGTCAAATTCCCACATAACTTTTTAGGCATTCCACTTTCGACCTTAAATGTATACTTCATAGATCATTAACACATGGTTATTTTTTAAATGACGTCACGTTCGGACGTTGTTGTTAAAGATTGTCCTTTTGTTAAAGATAGCGTTTTTTAAAACGTTCAAGAACTGGCAACGTGTCTATATATGTATATGCACATTATTCGCTTGTTATATAGGATCACATATGAAATTTCCTTTCTAAAGCTTAGTTTTCAACAACACTTGGAATAAATTCTTATTTAAATGTGGTGTGATGCAACCTACGTGCTATGCTACATGTATTTGTTTCCAAACGATTCGAACACATGAGACAAGGGCAATCATCACGCTTTTGGCAAGACTTCGTGTAACATGTGCAATTCTTTTAACATGACAGGCTTTTGGCGCATCCCATTGTAACTAAGATTCCGGGATTGCAACCTTGCCATCTAGTTTTATTGGGTTTTTTTTCTTCAATCAAACGTTCATCTAAAGGTAAGACGTTTATTTAATAATTAACGTTTCTAAACAATTTTCATTGAAAATGACATACTAAAATGCATCACCATTAATATTTCAAAAAAATCTTTCATGGAGATACAATTAAGATGAATTAGCCATTTGAGCTTTCCAGATATTATCGCCTTTTTTCATTTATTTTGATAATATTAAACAAATTCTGTAGAGAAATATACGCAATATAGGTTGATCAAGTACACTACCTATCAATGGGCATATCGTTGCTGACAGTATAGGGTACATAGTTGAATTGAAAATCTTTAATTTCTTGTGCGTTTTTTTAATTCGCCAACGGCGTTCACTTAATTATTACTACAGGTATTTACCAGCATATTAAAAAATGTGGGTTTAACCCATGATTTCTAATTTCTGTTTTAAATTTAGCTCACGACATTCGCATAACAATATTTAAAAAGCCAAAAATATCCTAAAATGCAGAAGATGCTGCCATAAAAGTTTAAATTTTTTACATTCTGTGTCGAGCTTTCTTCCCATTCACCACCATTGTTTCTAATTTTAAAAACAACATACATGTACGTTGCCAACTATTGCAGACTTTGTATAGCAGAGACTGCAGAGCTGAGGACTAGCGTCTTCCAAAGCTGTTTTCAACATTTTGGACAATGTTATGTAATAAATGTTGGTTTTATTGGTAAGAAGTTGAATGTATTAGCAAATGATGTCATGATCTGCGGGTTGTCATGTAATGCAGGCATGTGCCTTTATGGATTTAAATTACGTAAACTTCATTCTTTCCCTCAAAATTTTGTTTCAAGCAAATCAAATGTAAATACAGTTTATTGAGAAGTGTTGAATTCATCCTTGGTGTTGTAATATAATGCAACATTGGGTGTAACATGTAGGTTCCATTAAATGGGTCTTACTGCCATTTGTAGGAACCCACGAATCCATGCTCCAACTCATCAAATACATGTAAACCAGCGTTGGCGGCACCTGCATACCCACATGATGGTGTACAGACAGCAGAGGAAAAATGGTTTAACCATTGACAGTGAAACGTTATCTCCGTCCTTTCCGCGCCCCGAAGACCGACCGGGAATTTTCGATCCGGCGGTAATCCCTGGCCAGTGGTCAACGGAAATTTGGCCAGACTAGCAAATTCGGTCGAGTTGCGTGGCAGATCGCAATCGTTGCGCGAATTTCGTGGCGATTAGTATGCGCGGTAGGGCGTGGGCAAGGCCCGGCCAAGGGGTTTGTCCGCCTTTAGAGGCCATCTTGGGCGCTGACCGGATGCTGGGATTTCGGACCGGCACCGCCAATAAGGTTGTTTTCGCTCCCGAATCCGCTGTTTTTGGCAGCAGTGCGTCGAGGAGGCCCGCCATTAACTCACGCTTAGCTGCCACCGTTCTAGTGACGCAAATTCGGTAAACAAAACGATTGAACCGTTCCTCTGCCAAGACAAATTATGACATGAATGCGTCACACGGGTTTTTGTCACAATTATCGCTAACATCGTTCCTGTTAGGATAATCGGTGTGCAGATCCTTGTTCAAACGACCGCCACTGCACGTGCCGGGGACAACTGGGAATATCAGCCACGTGCCACTGGCGCAGTGACGTCACCGAGTCAAGCCTGCATGCTCGAGGCGTTGTGACAATCAACGTTTAATTCAATTCAATTCAGTACCCTACAGTCTCTATTGTCAATAGCTAAATCCAAGATGGCTAAGATGGCTTCAAACACCAACGGGCGATGAGCCCATGGTAATTGATGATGATAATGAAATTCAATGTGAAATATGGAAGAGGGTTCAGGTCCGTGTACCGGGAAGGATTGTGCAAAACTTGCTGTTGTTACTGTTCCCACTCAGCTGTCGTTTCTAGTAGGTGACCTTTGACCAAACAGATGAGCAACGGATGTGCAGCGTCGACCATGAACTTCACATTACGTCAACAAGCGAGAAAAACATCGAGTGCTTGTCACATGCGACCTAATAATGCGATAACGGAGTACAAAAGTGTAACTATTTCAGAGATTTGGGAAGGGTTAAGTGTACTAACCCGGACCTTAAATGGGCACTGATCCTAGTATAGCTAAAGCGATGGATCGAAATGCTGGAAAGCACAATTGTTTTTTGCCCCAGAAGCTTGCTCATTGAGGTGAAAACATCCATAATTTGTACACAAAATAAAGATTCAATTTGTTTTATTTCACGGTGTATTTGCATGTGAGGTATTCGCAATGGGGGTCATCAATAAAGGTCCTCTAGGGAAGGGTGGGGAAGAGATTTGCGAAAACCGGGCACTGCCAGACAGGGGGAGTTCAAGGAAATAAGACGTCTGGATAAGTCAACTGAAATTACGAATTTAATACAGAAAGAAATGAACCAAAACTTGGTAAAAGTGACTGAAAACTGAAAATAAAAAAATATTTTGGTTTACTACTGACTGTTTTAATGATAGGTATCACACTATCGATCCAAAGCTTATAAATAAATTTGAAATAATATTAGGTATTTTATTCAATGTAAAAGTTTTATTCAAGTCAGACAGGACCTGCAAAGGGGGTGGAAGGAGTTAATAAAAACCGGACAGTGGCGGGCAGGGTTCCAAAAAAGTCATGAAAATTCCAGGACATCGTTTATGGATAATTCTACTGTTAACTTTTCAAAAAAGCTTAAAGAACGACCAAAAATTATGCCCAAACTGCAAAAAATTACACATTTATGCTTCAAATACTTGTTATAATTACTAAATCTATTGCACGTTATTTTTTACAATTTTATACACTAAAAATTGGTTTTATAGCATTGGAAAAAAAATACACTGTTTGATAACCGGTTTTACATTTACGTGTCAGGGGATTAACATGTCTTACTCGTTCAGTGTTAATTTTGGATCAAGCAGGCGTTTAAGCGTTTCCGTTTCACTAGAAACGAGGATGTAGCAAACAGCTCCTGAAACCGCAGCTATTTACGGTATGAAACGTTACATAACTTCCTAAATCTATTATTACTTATAATTATACCGATCAAGTAGTGCCAATATCCCTACTCAACCGCATAAAACCGGTTTTAAAAGCGGCAAAAAACACCACAAAAGGGTTTTACTGGCCGATTAATACAGTAATCAGGGTTTCGTGTAAACCGCAATTAGCCGAGCGAGGGCGCACCCATGTTGGGAAACCTTGTTATTTCAAATCCTCACTATACAGTGGCTTTATTCAAGTACCGTTACAAAACACTTGTTAGAGCGCTAGAAACACGAATAATATTCGAGTACATTGTACATGCAGTACACTGTTGATCGCCCTTGAAACTTGAGAGCTGAGAGTCAATGGCATCAACAAAGCTTAATAAAAAAAACTAGTGCTGTTCATTCATTCAGCATAATACATACATGTATAAACGTACATGTAAATTATATTCAATGTTTATTGATCAAAATTATACAAACAGCTAGGACAAGGCGATTAAACCGATGATCTGGACAACCGATAAACTGACCTGCTTTGACAGATTTATATTGACTGGATCAGTAGATCTTACGATTGCATTCACTAAACAGTCATATTACTAGTAATCTTGTAGGACATATTACCCGAAATACAAAACCCCAATCGATCGAAAAGTTATTCAAGCGAACTTTAAAAAGTCATTTGTTGCAATCATTTCATCCATCTCCAATCTTTAACTCATTGTTTTGCAATTCCAGTTGATGTCAGACAAGCGATAATAGTTTCTGTCCAAATTAAATTTCATTTCCAGAAATTTCAGATAGCTAAAATAAGACACATGGGACACAGTCATTTTGATATCTGCAATCATGAAAGCCTTTTAATTTAAATCTGTATTTAAGGAAAACTACCAGTTGTATATAAACATTATAAATAATTTAAATAAATGCTACCAATGAGTGTACTTCCTTATATTGCTTTCTTGACCTTAATTTCATCAGAAAACTAGCCAAAATCATAACCACATTTCCCATTGTAACCATAAAACTCAGTAAACATACATGTACATCAAGATCCCCTTTCCCCTAGTTCCCCTATGTGATGATATAATTATGTATGCTCCCTTATATGTTGACAGTGTTGCTTCAGTTTTATGTAGGCCTACAACTCAACATGATTACGAAAAAAACTCAGGTAACACTTGTGTCCAAAACTAGAATGTTATTAGGATTACTGGGAAATTCAAATGAAACAATCGATTGCAAGAGCCTGTTTGCAATTAATCACGCCAGTCCCATAACACATGCCATCAGTTGGGCATCGGTGTGGCTTCCTCTATGCTGAAAGACGTAATCTATAAGCTTAATATCTCATTGGTTAAGTCAATCCCATTCCATTTTTGGACAGGCTATGGGTGCCGTACTTTTCGTACACCCCGCACGCGTTTCGGCATTAATGAAAAGCGAGTGTCTCGCTGTTCCAGGAGCATCGCGGCGAACCGGAAGTGAGTCGGATTTCTCCAAATAGTCGGATCGTGACTCTTCCCGTGAAAACGCGCGGACTTTGGACCTCGCTAATTGCGCCGGCTTAATTCCACGGCGTCGCTAGAAATTGTTTTCGGCGCCTGGAATCTCATTAAATCCCGCTCGATCTCGGGATTTAGCTCGAGCCGAGGCCGATCCCCATTGCAACAGGATGCGGATCGCGCGAATTCCCCACGCATCACGCATCGCGACCCCCAAGCGCCAGAGATCCCCTTCCTGCAGGGATTCTCCCCGAGAGCAAAGCATTTGGGGAAAATTTGCATGCTCCTAAAGAAAACAAAGTCGATGACAAATTCATTCATGCAATTCACCGCTACGCATTCATTCACGTCTCGAACCACGCCCATCGCTTCTTGGGGGTAAACCACGTACGACGCAACGTCTTGCGACGTCATAACTTCCGTTTGGGTTAACATGATGTAATTTGTTTATGCAACTGGTGGCTACAGTTGCTCACTTGTGATCCAGTTTCTAAACGAATTTCGCCTACGGCGTTTCCTTCATTGGCAATTTTTTTAAAAAGGGTTTGCAAATGAATCATTGTTAATATAAGAAATTCGCCCACCGCGTTTGCTTCATTAGTTATGCAGGCAAAAATGCATCAATTTAATATTAATAACCATTTCGTCTATGGAGATTCTTAAATGAATTTCTTGTGTAATTGCTAACTATTACTTGTAAACAAAATTTTGAATATTATTGTTAGTCTAATTTTTCAACAGAAAAACTAGATCTCAAAAGATGGAGTTTAGCCCGCATTTGTGCAAAAAAAAACAGCATTTGTTTTATGAAATCACTTGCCTTCACACAAAAATTGGTTATTTTTGTTCCTGTCTTATAACAACGCTTTCAATAACTCCAATTTCCATTTGGGTTTTAGAACTTCAGCAATTTCATTTTAATGGCAAACTCTATAATGGTATATGCAACGCCGTCGGGACTATAGTACGGTTGGAAAAGTTGAAAGGTCAACTTGATGTCTCAACTACCATTTGCAGCTAGCATGATATAAAAAGCTCCCATGTAACCATAAGTTATGATAGTTACTTGTTCTTTCATATACATGTAATTGAATAATTACGCAGTTCGTGCCTACACGTCTGTTATAGGGAAATCGGACAGTACTTTCCCCTATGGATTATCCTTTTCCCAGAAAATATATTCGACTTCTTTGAAAATCGTTGGGGGAAAATAACACAGAAATTCATTAAGAAGCCGTCGGAAGTGGTGCAAACAGAAGCGGAAATAAAAGGCATACAATCAAGCATCATGTAATAACATGTACCAAAAATAAGCCTTCTCATACATGTATACAAGGGATGTGGCCACATAGAATTGATTGCCCGCATGGCCCTATAACGTACATTTTATTTATTGTTAATTAATATAAAAAATAGCAATTCAATAAAATATTTTTGTCGGTGTGCACCTTATAGGGTGGTCTTCACAGACAGGTCAAATCACCTCACCTAGGTGTTCGTTTATCTTTAAAAAAGACAATATTTTGAGGACAATGTTGTTAGCAGTTTCTTCCCAAAAATGGCCATAAAATGCCATTAGCCTTAAAGGCTGATCCAAAAAGATGCCACCGCCTCAAAAAATTATTCCATGCTAAATCTTTTTGCAGTTAGCCAATTATTAATCTCCCCCCTTTCCTTCTCTCTAAACTATGTGGCCGCCTGATTCTCCCCCTCCTCTAAACTATGCCGCCGTCGCCGCCTGATTTCCCACCCGCCCTCAATTAGCACGCAATTTTTAAATGTATTCACAAGTTGCAAGTAGTGGTCACTGATATGGTCTGGTCAAATCTGGTCATTGGTTGCGCAGTACAAATTTGCGGTGTGTACAAGGATGGCGGCAAAATTAACAAGAAAGCTGCACAATCTTCTTAATCAATCCTTCCTCAGATGCCTCAATCAGTCATCTTCCTGCCGATTTCCAGAGACTTTGCCTATGCCCCAGAGACTGACAAATTGACAATTAACAAAACTAGCATCAATGGCTGCCGCCCAAATTCCTACAGTGCCCTAACTATGGTGATGTCCAATGAGCTCTGACATCCCTCCTCCGTCGCCGACTGTCGAATAGCGAGCGCCCACTCCCTCCCCTCCAAATGGATACGTATGAATACAATTGTAGAAAACATGGAGGTAGCCTGCTGCAATGTTATATTACAAGCCTTAGGTTAACCCTGATTTATCAGCTGGGTTAACGCTAACCCATGAATAACTGCTAACCTACTGTGGTGCAATGCCTTTCCTCGGTTAACTAGAGGTTTACCTCGGGTTTTGCTTAACCCTTTGTTGGTGCAACCGGCCCTTAATAGGCATCAGAGGTCGTAATTAGCAGGTTTTACTCTGAAGAAGGTTACTTCTCCTTACAGAAACAAATCATAACATTAGCATTATCATCATTCCAACGTTTTCATCGTTATTCACGAGCATAAAACTTATGGCCAAAGCAGTGCACAGTGTTGGGGAATCTTCTGTCCTTCAAGGACAGTTTGTGGTCAACGTTTCGCACAGCACCGAGGCAAAAGGTTGAAGGCAGGCGGTCAATTTCCGATTCGAAAGAGACGAGGAAGAAATCAAGAAAGTAAACCTAATTAAAAACGTTGTATCGTAAACCCAACGAGGCGGCCTCCCTTTCCGCATGCATGCAAATTCAGTGGAAGAAATGCGGATATTTTGGGCGAAAACGCCGAAAACGACCTTAAATGTCGCACGTAATACGGTGCGCGAAAAACGGTGGAGTCATGGTGAGACAATTGCGCGCCCGGACTAGGACAGCAAAGGCCGATAAAAGGGGGTGTTGGTCCATCTCGGACATCAGCGAGCGTGATGGTGCACATTTCGTCGGCCCAGAAGTTCCCGTCACAGACATCCGTGTTGCGATTTGTTTATGGGTCCCGCGCTGGACAACATAATGTGTGTAATCGACCAGAAATTAAACGAAAAACCACGTTTCACTGGCTCAGTCATCAACTCATCAGAAAGAATGAATTGAGATTTTTTTCCCCATTGAAAGTATCTTAGACATCGTAGCACAGGTCAACCAATGTTGCATTCATTGTTGTTCTTGGTCGTCGTGCTCGTTTTCGGACGTATAAACGCCATAAAGTTCCGCGTTTTGCCTAAGATTCCTGAATTTATGCTTTTAAAACTTACTGCCTCTTTAAGGTCGGCGCATTTATGCATACATTTTCAGAGTATAGATCTGAGAGCAAAAAAACCAGGAAAATCCTTATTTTGTCTCACGTTTCTCAATCTTTAGAAAAATACGTCAAATACAATGTATAAACGAAGGGTGCCCAAAACGAAATAAGTGCCTGAAAATCAACTTTTCAGGAGAGGGAAAACCTGAGTATAGTTTCGTGAAAAACAGTCTTAGCCGTAATTTGAAATCGTTCAAACAACAGTTTAAACGCTGTAGGCCTTCACCGTTGGCGTTTAATTACGAAAACAGAAACGAGCTTTTAGCGAAACAATTGTCCTTTTCCCCCCGAAATTTTTACCCAAAAAACGTTTTAAATGCCACAAATTGTGCAACACAAATCGTTCTATGTGCCACACATATTGCAACTTCAATAAACATTAAAAAACCCTCTTCTAGTTTTAGAAACATGTTTTTTTCGGAACACTGACGTAGTTCCATGGGTCCAAACTTGAATAACATTTATTCATACCCACTTACGAAAGGTATGCTTTAGTGATATTTATCCTTGTTCCCTTTTTAGTGTCCAAATGTTTTTTCTGCACTTTTCATCCAATCAAAGAACTATAACTGAGGTACTACTACAAATAGATTTTTCACCTTAGCATCACGCTACTGGGTGCTTTTTATACATCCTCAGAATATTAAAAAAAAACCCAGTAAAAACGGTAACGAACGACAATTTTCAAATTCCATTTCATTCAAATTAACTAAGTGCCATGTGGTGTGCATATTGAGATCCATATATCCATTTTATTAGGCGTTTAATACCTCTTCTGGGTGGTCACCAAGCATAAAGGGTCCTGCATGCCTTCCCTTGAGAGACAATAAATTTCGCAAGTATACTAATGTATTAAAATAGGGGTATCCATCCGCAGTTACATGCATCACGGTCGTCTTTTCATGTGCAACAATTCAAAATAACTCATTTAAAATCTAACGAAAATATGGTAATGGACGAGCGCAAGGGTCACGTGTTCCCCCTTCACGCTGTTTGATTTATTTGGTAAGGTGCAATGAGAGGAAATAAAAGCGCCTGCGGCCGGACTATATTTGGTATTTAATCCGTTTGGACACATCGCGTAATTGTAAAAGCGTTGCATGGATTAAAATTCAAAAATTTATGGTGTGGCCCGAGAGGGTCAAGCCACGGTGTTCCTATCAACACCGTGGGATTCTAAATTGTTACCAAACATGCATTCCATCAACGTATACATTTTGTGAGTGTAATGCAAAATCGTAAGCTTATCGGATGTCCTGGATGGCATTAGCCCATTTCATTTCTTAATCTGTTCTAAAAATCGTTTTACCATTAACAGCTTAAGCTAAATTGCTAAATTCATTTTTTCCTATGAATAATTGGTCGTTCACTAGGGCCGGAGCTATTTTTTATAATTTAAAAATGTCCAGTTTATTTATAAAAAAACAACTAAATTTGAAATAAACTGTTATGCAACCCTCTAATGCGTTTTTTAAATTTATATTTTTTTCATAAATCAACGGGACATTCTCAAATTATGAAATTCAGCTCAGAGCCTAGTGGACAACCAATTCTACACAGGAAAATATTAATTCATGAAATATTACACATATTTGAAGCAAAAATGTTTTTTTTTGTCATGGCGTGCATTCTTTTGCATTGGCTATTAAGTTATCATGTCGTATTTCAGATGTTTATTATAATTACACATTTTTGTTTCAAATAAAGTGTATTTATAACTGCAATTTTGTTTACACTGATTATTTATAAAAAATAAACTTGAAACGTTTTTGTTTCTTTCCAACTTTATTCGACCCAGTTGCCATACTTGAAGTATATCGCACTAGAGTCCAGGCTTTAGCCGATGCATTCCTCAGAAACGATGGGCATATCTGTTCGTATAATTCATTTAAATCACTTTTGGAATTACACTGGTAGCATCTTTTTCAATGAGACGGGACTATGAAGATGCCTGGGAGGGACGTTTGGCTGAGGCCATTTGGCAGCCCTGTTCCAATTTTCCTTAATCGCCTGCCTTAGCAATTTTTCAGAAACGATGGAATTCGAATCGAACGGAAATGGTCGTATCACGAATGCCTCCAAGTAGAGAAGTTGGACCAATCGGAGGCGTGCGGGAAAAGAAAAACAAAAACAACACGTAAATGATAAAAGTGCTGGCCGCAAATAATTGCATTCTGTCTGCGCTTTCAGGGCCAACTTACGCAAACTCACAATAAAGAGAAGCCCCACCCGATAACGTAGATGCAAGTAGTTTACACCTGCTCTTGATCACCCGCTTAGTCGGTTACGATACAAAAGTGTTGATGATAACAATTTACCAACCGAAATGTGTAATTTTACGAAATGCGTTGGAACAGCCGACTATAACGACTACCCCTTCTTTTCAATCCTGATTTTACATATTTGAAAAGCCCGCCGTTTACGTCGAAGCAGCTCGCCTGACCCTTTGGCGCCACCTAGCGGGCACTCGAGGAAACGCGTTCGAAATTTGAACCACAAAATGAATAGGCAAAACTGGCCAATCTGAGAAGTGAGAACAACTGTTTGCATGATTCCGATTGTTTACTTGAAAACGCGTTTTTAATATACAGTGTATATTTGAGTAAATAATAAATTTTCGAAATGCATGTGTAGTTTACATTAGGGTAGAAAAACCCACTGAACAGTCATGTAATGATGTACATATACACGAACATGAACGAAATCTCAGAACGATTACGAAGAAGAAAAAGGGTTTAGCACATGACGTCTAGAAAACCGAGGAAATTTGCGCAATAAGAAATATATACATGCATTACGACAATTACGTGTGCTTTCGTGTTGCTCTAATTCCTTTTTGTTTCGAAGAAAAATCACCAACACCATCCAGTGGTCACAAATGCAACCAACACTGACCCAAACTATGGTTTTCCCCACACGTGCCTTCCCCCATGCTTGAATGCAAATGATCAAAACGTGATGTACTGCTACATTCTCAGACGTGGAGGAAAAAATCGTAGGTGGTGGGGGTGGGGTCGTGTGTGGAAATGACGGAGGAGCCGATTCTAAAAACAGCAGCAGGTACGGCAGTGGTCCAGACTGCAGACTGCGTCAGATCGTGCGGGAATTCGACGGAAATTGGGAGAGTTTTCCGTTGAAGCGCAATCTCGGCCCGCTCAATACGACAAAATCCACGCAGGCTGTTGGCAGTCATCGATATTAACGCTAAAAACAGTGAATTAGGGGTGAAAACGAGTTACCCAAATTATCCATTTCTATTCCCCTCAGAAAAACAACAACAACGGCACCCCTAACTGGTTGACCTTACACAATTTTCCCATTATTTTTTGCTCAATTCTGCATCTGACACATTTTCAATGCAAGTTACTGAATGTTGGATAACTACGAAAGAAGAAATCGATTCAAGATCGTTGCAAATTCGCAATGTGTAACTGCAAATGGGAGGCCAAGTTAAGGCCGACCCTTTAAAAAGATGCCCACCATGCAAAAAAAAATTATATTTTTGCTTAAAAATACTTGTTACAATTGCTATTTTTATTTTCCCCCGTGTAGAATTGGTTGGCTACTAGGGTCTGCGTTATTTTTTATAATTTTAAAATGCTCCATTCATTTTTAGGAAAATAAAATAAACCTGTCCCAAGCAATGCGTTATTCCACCTCCGGAGATTGTATTGCAGGGAAAACACCAGTCTCCGGAAGTCGCAGTTTTTTTCAAATTTATTTAAATTTTTTATATGAATCTGTTATATGAATGCCCATTTCCAGACTAGTGGACGACCAATAAATTTAGCAATTATAACATGCAATTATAATTTAAAAGTTCAAATTTATAGTAAAAATATTAAACAGACTTGAAAAACAAACCGTTATTAAGGTTAAGAAGAAAAATCCGTTATCAGAGGCCGCAAAACGGGACATTTTCAAGTTATAAAAAATAACGCAGACCCTAGAGTACGACCAATTCTACACAGTGACAAGATAAAATAACGTTAGCAATAATAATGTGCTTGAAGCAAAAATGTGTCATGCTTTTGGCTCAGCCTCTCTTCGTCTTGCTAATGCTAGAGTTATGATGCTGTCAGTGCAACAGGCATCACTATGCTGGATCAACATTTGCCAAATTGTTTTTCATGTTCGACTTCGATTTGATATTTGAGTAAAATCTGACATTATCGAGGTTTCCACTCTCACTTCATTCACATTCTGTGCACGCATCAAATAAATTAGAATAGTAAAATCCCTCGCGGACCAAATTTACTTAAAATTTCAGACACTTTCATTAATTTTTTTACGTATTTTATTGTTATTACCATTATGAATTTCTCGACGATTCATTCACGCTTCCAGGCGCATAGACCATTAAATGGCGCATTCTAGCTGCTGAGTAATGAATATTTTTGTGATAATTTTCCCATTTCGTGTCCATTAGGTTACCAGTTCTCCCATGCGATATCGTTATAGTGACGTTAATATTCTCTTTTTTTCGCCAAATTAACAGATTTTTCTCATTAGGCCTATCGCGCGATGCTGATCGGTTAGCCGACCTCCATTTTCGATGCCCATGAAAACTTTCGCTGAATTAAATTCCAATCAAATTTTCGATTAAGGTCAATGGTGGTCACCAGGTGGGGCAATTAAGCCCGTCTACCGATTAAATGCGAAAGATGCCAGTAAACGACAGAAAAATCGTCCTTCCGAAGGCGCTTTTTCACTTCATTTAGAAAATTTTAATAAGCGGATTCTGGAAATAATGAAAAACGCGGGGAGAAGAAAGTGACAAATATCGCACTTGGATTTCATCTTTATGAAGCGAGTTCGGGCAGCCAGACGCTTTTGACATTAACCTACATGTAACTTTGGCAATTTCGCTTTTTGTCGTAAATCACTGGCATTGCGAGGTTTAACATTATCATCCCCATCAGCGTTTCTTCTTAAAAGATTTTTACAATTTAACGAATCCTCGACAAACCTCAAGTTCCGACAATTCTGAAATTATTAACGTCATTTAATTAAATAAAAAATACAAGTCATCATTCGAAATGGACATAAACTTATAGCCTCGTTTCATTTACTGGCACCGGATGACTAACTATGCTACAGGTACATGTAGATCCTTCCAAAAATCCCAGCACAAGTGTTGATGACAGTGAATGAATATTACAACCATATGCAGTCCATGAATCCATGCGCAATTCGTGGCCAGGGCCTCTGAAAAAGAGCGCCATCTATGGAACACAATCCGAACCAAGGTAGATTCTGTCTTGATTTCAAGGGCATTTTTGCTACTTGTAACCGTCGATTTCGGCTGAAAAACGCGCTGTAAATTAAGACGCGATTCGCAGAAGCATTTTCGAAGACCTGAATCCCTTTTACCCCCCTCTCCATTTTTTTTTTTTTTTTGTGCAAAGGGGGTAAATAAGCGCGCGGATTCCGTGAAGTCAAGCATCTGTTTCTCGTGACAGCTATGTAATATTCCCTCGTCTCCCATATAATAAGCGAAAGTTGAAATTAGCCAAAGGAAAATGGGCATGGACTTTTCTAAACCCTGGCTCTGTTGTTCGAAATAGTTGCTGGATGATGACGAAGGGTGTAACCCTTTTCTGACTCACCTAGTGGGGGTTAATCTGGCGTAATAATTTAAAAACGTTTTTGGCACGGAGATGGATGTGCCCCCAGAACTTATAAATAAACGCACACGTGCATTTAAATTTAGAAATGAAGCGAAAATAAAAATGACAGCATAGTGGCCGATCCCCTTACAGTGGGTTTCAAGGTGAGAGCTTCAAGCCGCCATCTTTAACTTACACAAGTGCAAGACAATAAAAGTGTTACTAATTATTGATAGCAATTGGTAAAATAGAAGGAATCGTAAACAAGTATTTCGAGCAATTAACTATCCGAAAACATATAAAAGAACATAATGATATATCCAAAAATTGATGCTAAATCTCCCTGACTTTTACAAAATAAGTCACCATCGCCTGTCTTTCCAATTTCCCCGACAATTATTAATACAGCATCAGAAATAGGTCAGCATTTACCGATGAACTGAAATTCGCAACTCAGACTGGCATTTTCTATTCTTAAATCCACTACACATTCTAATGGCATTCCCAGGCTTCCATTCGCGAAAATGTTTGGACATTCTCACAATTTCAGGCTCAAATTGCCCATGCAATGACTGGCCATTTCATTTGTATGTATGTTCTAATCAGGCAGGAAACCGTTACAGTTAATTGTGCAACGAAAACTTAAATAGCCGTGTTTAAACTGTCGTTATTATGCACAATACGAGTGGGTTTACTACGTCCCGTAGGAGTTTCTTCTTGATCACTTTGGGACTTTGGGTTTTTGTCATCTAACTTCTATTGCGACACGGGGGTCAAGGGGTATGTGACCAACTCACGAGGCTCGAAAACCCCATGCAACAAGCTTTCGATTTGGATTACGAAAAACCTAATTGCAAGGAAACCCCAAAGTTTCAGTGAAATAACGCCTACGCCCAAAACTGCAACCTACTCACACTTGGGCATCATACTGTATCTTGTTAAAAATATGCTCAATGAATTCGATAGTACGAGCCCTCGTACATTTTGAATTATGACACCGCTGTTACCAGGTTTATCATCAATATTTACGATGCGATGAAAAAAGATCGCTTTCGGCAGTGGGGCTCATGGTCAAGGCTTACTCATACCCGCGCGTTTACTATTTCAGACAGACATTATTAAATATAAACGACCCTGAAAAAAATCACGGCAAATGGGTAAAAAAGGCAACGCAACCCAGAAAACGTTCCGAAAATGAGACTAATCAGTGACCTTCAGAGGCCATCTGTGTTGCAAGACCATATTAGACGTTAGCAACGCACGATGTTTCCTGGATTACCTGGGATGGTTGCAATTTTGAAATTAGTAGGCTCAAAAATAGAAATGATAAAAATTGGGCTATTACGACGCAGTTTACGAAACTTGCCATCAATATTCAACTTTAATAGCTTCAAATTAAGAATACTATTATTGACATTTGCAAAGCTTTTCTCCAAAATTAAATACATTTCAATTTTTAAAAGAAAAATGGATTTTGTTCAGCAAATAGCTGTTCAATTTAAAATCGGAATTCATTGTTTTGTGAACTATTTAAAGCACTTTCAAATGTACTAAAATTAACCAAAATTCCTCTTGAATTGCGTAGGTAAACAGTCCCAAATTGCAATTGCATAAAACTGCGTTCAAACAAATTATGCAAAACAGTACCATTGTAACTTTCATCTCAGATCATATTCCCTGAAGAATATTTCACTGTTGTTTTAAGGCTTTTTTCCTGAGAAATTTTAGTCAAATTATGCATACTTTAAAGTATTGTCCACAAAAAGTCATTCAAGCTGAAACGCAAATAATTGCATTTAAGGCCATGCACGATTTTTCTTTTTTTTAATTTCCGAAATATTCAATTTTGTAATCACAGGGATCATCTTATACTGTAATTGCAAAGTGCATAAATAATTCGTACGTCCAAGGTAATAAAATCTTAGCGTAATGATTTACGGCATATAAGAAGAGCTAGTCCGCATAAATAAATAAATTTGAAGATAACTCCAGACCATGAATCGTCCTTGGATGCTAAATAAATTGGAGAAATTTCCATGCATCCATCACACAGCGGAATACGTATGGAAGAAAACTTAAGGAATAAGTGCAAGGCCCTATACTCAGTTTCTCTGTGGAATCTTCCATACGACCTCGTAACCACAAGGTTACATAACTTCTTCAGAGGCCACAAACCCAGATTTTTATTGCAAAAACATGAAGTGATGATCAGTTGAGTCAAACTTCATTTCCAAGAGCTAGTTTCCAAGACGGGTTTTTAAGAAACCCCACATTTTACGACTACGACCATTTCATTTCTTGAACTCCACCACGAGAATCATTGCCTCTGGTTGGACTGATCCAGTTTTATCTGTTTTTTAAATCTGGCATCAAGGCCGCACCACACAACTTTCCTCAAACCTACAGGCGCGTGCAATACCGTCAAAAGATGTCATTTACTCAGCAGAGGCTTCTTTCTGGTCCTGCCGCGTGCTGAATTTCCACTCAGCAGTCAATAAAACATAAGAGTTGCGCGATTTAGGCAACTTAATAACTTCTTAACTTACCAAAACTGGGGATGAATCGCGGAAGTTTTCAACTCTTCAAGCACGAACGTTTCCCGACGCCATCTACCGGCAGAACGGAGAAACACAAGAATCCAGCGGGGGAAAAGCCTACAAATGCCATCTATCGGTGAATTTCCAAACTTCACCTTACAGATCTTGATTTTTCTACAAATATCATTTTTCTTTACTGTTGGCTTTGATTTACAATTTCGCTCATTTGGAGCAGATCTAAGAACTATATGCGCTTAGGGCCCAGGCGGTGTTAACTGTTAAGCTGACCTTTTGGAAGCCTACTGCTAGGAATATTTGCTAAACCGTGTAAAATTGCTTGACCACTATGGTTCGAGTTATTTTTTTATAATTTGAAAATATCCGTTTATTTATAAGAAAAAAAAATACATCAAAATTACAGAATTATGAACAAATTACATAAAAACAACGTTATCCGAGCTGTTAGAGCGGGTTGTTCCTCTCAATGAAACGTTTTAAAACGTTGAATAACGGTTTATTAAAGTTTATTTAATTTTTTATAAATAAACGGAACATTTTCAAATTATAAAAAATAACACAGGCCCTAGGGGACAACCAAATCTACACGGGGGCAAATAAATTTAGCAATTATATTGTGCATTTGTAGCAAAAATGTAATTTCTTTTGCAAGGTAAGCATCCTCTTGGGTTGGCCTTAATAAACTAAAATTAAAGAAACTACTGACTTACAGCTAGACTTATTTAATTTATCGCTGCAGACCAAAAGAACATTACTCCTGACATTCGTGACAGTCAACAACGTCTTTTATCACAGACAACATCGCTTCAGAAAACCTGACACGGGAGACTCATAAATCAGTCGCTGATTGTGCACCGTTTATCGCTACTTTCTGCCCACCTGCCCTCCACTTTGTAAACGCTTTATCGAGCCTCTTGACGAAGAGATCCACGTCTTCTTTCGAGGTCCCCATAGCTGCAGCTGCGGTTAAGTAGGCGCAGGGATAGTTCGACGCGTGAGAACCGAATCCGTGAAATGCGTGTCCAGCTACTTCCTTGAAGTCATCCACTGGTACAACCCTGAGAATAAACAATTATTGCTTTTCCCCCATCAAATCCTAACAATTCCTAGTTGGTGATAATTTGCCAGATTTCCCTCTGACAGAACTCACCTTGTTCCAGACACGTTTCTCATAAATAGCATTGATCCCAGCATGGTCAAGTTTCGCCTGTCACAATTGTGGCTGAGGGAAAGAGCTGACGAACAAGAACTACACCATTAAAACAGAACGAAAAATAAAGCAGAAATCAGAGATTTTTCCACGTGCCTAAAGAGATTTGATTGTTCGGCGTGCTCAGGACTCGTTCGCCGTGTTTTGCTGCCACAGCGCTCAATTTTTCCTTCAAATATGCAAACATTGCTTTGCGCTGCTTCAACAACTCGAGATAGCCACTTGAGCCCAGTGAGAGGAGAGTAATAAATATATCCATGGAAGGACTGCCAGAAGCCCGCCCTGCAAGAGATGTCGGAAGAATGTTCCAGAAACGCATCAACAAACTCTGGTAACTCAATTCCCTGACCCATTTTGTCTTCCCTGACTATCACTGACTTTTTAAGTGCCCAAACCCTGTTTTTTTTTTTAAATATAAAATGAAAGCACTTTATTATATGACGATGATTTTATTTTACTCTGCTTTTATAAAAAAAAATACCTCCTTGGTTTAAAAAACTTGGGTAGTGATAAGATCATTAACATATTTTCAAGTTACCTGGGTACATCTTGCCGATCTCTTCAATAAATAATGGTTGAAACCCAGCCACGATGGAGCCTCCAACTGGAACCAGGAGATTCTTGTCTGTGCTTTGAACAAATGCATCGACCCGGCCAACTTTAAACGCCTGAAATGTTTCATAACATGTTTCATAACAAAATCCACGACCCATCCATAAAAAAGGTGAGCAGCTTGTCTTACTTGTTCGATTAAATGCATGCATTTAGAGGACTGCATCCCATAGGCGTTGTTAACCACGTGTGGAATGGCATGGCTTTGACACAAGCCAGAAATTTTGGGCAGGTCATCGGGACCCCGCGGAGCAAAACAGGAGGTGGTGGAGAACACACACAGAATATTCTCCGCTCCCAACTGCATCACCTGTTTTTCGATTTCTTCCACATTGGTCTGCAGTTCATCGCCGACCAATTTCTCCTGGATGATGACCGGCTCGAACCCTAAATATTGCGAAACAATTTATTACTCTCAAAACAATTTTTTTTAGATATGTTAAACTAGAAAATGATTTAACCTGCAGTGATCATGCTTTTGAAGCACGACTTTTGATCGATACGAGGCCACAGAATGTATCTTGCTGCTGGCCTCCTGTAGCGGAGAGTTAAGAAGCACAAAGACAAGCTCATTCCAGTTGCCATGGGTACCACAAAGCACGCAGCTACACTTTGTACACCTATAACACAAATAAAGGGCAATCGAAGCTTTTCTTTCAGTTCACAAACTCTTTTTGAACAACAGAAAATAAAACTGACCTGTTGTCCGAATGATGTCTAATGCCATCGAGTTTGTAAGCTTGTTCAAAAGACTAGATCCGGCTGCCTTTGGTTGAGTCTCAGTTACATCACCTGATCTTCCTATTCCGTGCCCCATTCTATAAAAAAAAATTATATTAGCATGCTACCAATTAACAGGTCTGTTAGCAACTGGGATACATATAATCATCCAATTTCTGCATTAATGATATTTTGCAACTATCAAACTTGTTTTCATCCCTTTTAAAAAATTGGAAAACATATCTATAAAAAAATGCGCAGAAACTTAATTTATCAAGGGTTACTTTTTGGGTCTTATTTTGAATTTCATGTTATTTCAGAAAAAAAAAATAACAACAACATTAAAACTTTCTTAAACAATTTCTTCGGGAAAGACATTTCTTTGCATTGTACATTATTTAAATAATTTATAAAAGTAGGATTCAGTCGCATTGATACAATTACACAACTGTTGCCATTACCACTTTGACAAGCATGAGAGAAAAGACATTTTCAAAGAATTCAAAGTAGCATATAAGAAGTTATGCGTTCAAAGCTTGATAATTCCACTCAAAAATGAGATTCAAGTTCAAGTGGAAGGTGCAGACGGATAAAACACTTTGCTCGAAAGTCTCGAGATCAACATCAGAGCCAACTATTTAGCGCATACACATAGTACGCCGTGTTTACGTGGACGTGCATGTCTATAATCAAACTTAACTTAAGAGAAATTAAGTGGAAAATATGTCCCTCCCCCCCACAATGTCCTGAATGTCTGAAATGTCTACCTGAAATGTCTGCGGGCAACTATCGTGGAAGCCATACGGGCCTCCCTCTCCCCGACACCGCAATTACCACGGAAGTTATTGCTGTCCATCATGGACAATTGCTGGAGCATGAGTTCAATAGTGATATCGTCCCATCCCTCCTTGGGCCACTTCCTCTGGAATCAAGCCAAACAAATTATAAGGGTTGCTTGAGCTCCCCCTCATTCCTTGCAGGTGGGAAGCCTGATTTGAATTACAATCATGCTCGAAACAGCTTACACAATTGTCCAACTCACCTGCTCCAGCAATATTCTGATGTCATTCTCCCTGCTCTGGATGGACTGCAATCCTTGGTGGACATAGGTCTCAGGGATCAGTTTACCAGCGAACTGCGCCGATTTTTCGTTCATGACCGTGCTCTGATGTCAAGACATCAGGTGTACACTGCTGCAGAATTTCAAACTTGAATATACGTACAACACCGAAGCCAAGATTCAGACGGAAATTGAATATTACAGAAGAATTATTCGGCGATCCTCCGACCTTAGACATGTAGAACACACAAGCCGCACCAAAATGACTAAGCACTCTTATAACTTTGTACAGCAAAACCCAGTGAACAGTACATGATTCTTGTATCAAAACCGCAAAACTCTTCCTTCATTGTATAACAACACGATGAATTAACATTTTTGCACGATTTTCGCTCACGATGAGATCCTGAAGAGTTCCTTTTTTAATTTACTTCCTCCACGCTTGCGGAACATGAAGGACCATCCATAAACGCCTGCGACTCACAAAAGTCGCAATCACCACCTCCATCAAGACATGTTTTTTTCAACATAAAAATAATATAATTACTCATTTTTAAACCGATATAAGAGGGCTAGACATCATAACGGCCAGAACAAGCACGAAATGAGCCTAAAACAAAATCACATAATGGATTACCCCGTTTGGAAAATCACCAGATCAGCCCGAGCTCCGTTGTATCAAGCGCTTTCATACGGTATTTCCAGAAGCGCTTTCATGGTCTATATTACGGTCAGGCTATTGCAATGGTCTCGCAATCATCAGAAGTTAGTGAATTTTTTTCTGAGAAATTCTGCTATCTAACAGACGAGAAAACTGCGTGGAACTAACCTTGCGAGTCGTGTGTTCGTTAAATCATTCTTAGTGCGGTATTTAACTCGTCAATACTCGTTTGATAATTGATTTAAAGTTCTCGGTTGGCCATGGAATCCGCCCATGCATCAGACATTCCACAATCTTCAGAAAGTGTTGGCGATTTAAGCAAAGAGAACTCGACAGCTGAAACAGTCAACCCACCACAGTCGAATGACGATCAAACGGACGAGGATATGGCCTCCAGGCTGGCCAACGAATGCCAGATAGGTGAGAGCGAAGCATCGGCGGGGGACATCGAGGTGGACAAAACCCTCGACTGGTTCATCGATGAAGAGGAGTTAAAACTAGTTGACAAAGATTTGACGCAAGAGGAAAAGCTGGTAAGAACAGCGGAGACAGTCATCGTATTCCCGTAGTGCGTGTTGATTAAATAATCCAATTACTTAACAGCACAGGCGAGATGCAGCCAACAAATTGAAGACTGAAGGAAATGAGCTTTTTGCCAAGGGTTTGTGTCCAGAGGCAGCAAGGGCGTACACAAGTGCGCTGCGTACCTGCCCTTACTCATGCGGAAATGAAAGGGCCATCCTCTATTCCAACAGAGCTGCTTGCTTCCTCCATATGGTAATGAAGTTTTTATTTGCATCTCTTTTCTCCAATTTAAAAATTCCCCAAAGTTATAATTACTAGGATAAGACCAGCTTCCTAATTTGGAATTTACTCCTGTACGAATTACAAGAGGTTCACACCATGATAAAAAGGTTTCTGAAAAGTTTCAAATACAGTATTGAAAATAGACAAATCTTCATCGGTTTCCTGTGTTTACATCGCAGATTTTGAGTCGCATGACAATTCAGTTGCCAACGAACATGAGCGCTTTATGTGTGAACGAGGGATTTTCTTTACCTCACTTGACTGCATTGTTGCGGCCATGTTTTAATTTTTCCCTATGTAGACACGTGCTTCAATCTTCAGTTATACACGTAATTCTGAATAGTAATAATTAACACTGCTCATAGGAGGAAAAGGAGGAAGGAGTAATGGACTGCACGAAGGCGCTGGAGATCAATCCAAACTACCTGAAGGCTGTTCAGCGGCGAGCGCTATTGTACGAGAAAAACGACAAGCTGGATGAGGCGCTAGCCGATTATACTAAGGTTTTGGAGTTGGAACCTCGTAACCCAAAAGCTTTGGAAGCATGTTCGGTCCGTACCTACCTGTCTTTTCTTGCACCTTCCACTAAGAGATTGTCCACAAGACCACATTAATTTGCATTTTCTTTTTCTTTCAGAGGCTGCCTGAGCAAATCAAGGAAAAGAACGAAAAGCTGAAAACCGAAATGTTAGGTAAGTAACCATAAACACAACCAATCTACAGTTCAGGGGCATTTGGAGAGCAATTTGGTTTCTGTTTTTAGGAAAACTCAAGGATCTCGGAAACTTGATTTTGCGCCCGTTCGGGTTGTCTACCGAGAACTTCAAGATGCAGCAGGACCCCAACACGGGATCATATTCCATCAACATGTCGAGCAAATGAAGCGGCGATGGAACGGACGCGACTCGCTGAAAGATGTAGTAAATTATTGTTGAGCATTGCGGAGCACCATGGCGCCGTGCTAAAGAAGTGTACCAGCACGCAAAACTGCTAAAATCTGTTTTATGATAAATGCAGAAAGTTGTAAAAAAATACCTTTGAAGTAAAATTATGTATATACAAAAATGTCATAAATGCAGTCGTGCTGGTGGATAATAACGATAAATCCAAGCAGCATGTTACCCTCCCTCGTTTGCTCCCCCCTGCAATTATTTCCCTTTGCCATTCAATTTGCCTCAAGTCTCCCCAGAGACTTTTAGAATGGAGTTTTAACCCAGCAAAACCGCAGCCAGTGCATTGTCGTCAAACTCGTTAAAACTTAAAAACCTGGTAGTGAAGCAAGTGGTTACGCATCAAAACTAAGCTGAAGCGAAGTTCCCCGATCAGCTGGCAATTCTAAGATTGAAATGATGGCAGAGTTTATGATTCAACTAAAATGTTGCGCTGCATTCTCGTGTTATTTTTAGTTTTCATGTTTGCAAATGTTTATCTACAGCCACATCTTAAAATACTGGTAACTTGTAAAGCCATCATATAAAGCTGAGCAAAAAGTGCCCAATCTATCCCATGCAAAAATGATTGTTTTCACATTTTTACTTTCATTAGTTATTTGGAATGCTAAATTTATTTTCCCCAGTGAAGAACTGGTCGTCCACTAGGGTTCGATATATTTTCAAGAGTTAGAGAATGTCCCGTTTATTTATACAAATAATAAAGAGACATTGAAGGAAATCCAGCACGCGACCTGCGACAACCGGGTTTCTCCGCACAATGAAACCTCCAAAGACGGGCATCGGAGGTAGCGTGAGATGTTTTCCCATTTTTATTTTCATAAATTACCGCGACATTTTCATATCGTAAAAATATACTAGGCTAGTGAACGAAGCAAAAGTGTGTAATTTTGTTGCACGGTGGGCATCCTTTTGCGTTGGACTTAAATACTGGTAATTTTAGTTGTCATTTTCTTCAGTGATATGTAGACAAGTCCTCTAATAAACCTTATATGCACCCAACGCTCTGTTTAATTTCAGGATAGATTTAGAACAGATTTTACTTCACGGTTTCTGTAGTGATCGGGAATCTAAATACTGCCATTGCTGACAATTGTAATGCATTTCCTTTTAGAGGATTCGGAATATGCAACCCCACTGGTTTTTCCAAAAACAACAACTTCAGCTCATTTGCAAACATGATCGAATCTGTGAAGCCGCGTTCGGTTAGTTGCACCGATGAAGTGAAGCAAGCTGGTCCAATGATCGATAAACCCCCTGTTAGCTAATTTAAACCCCGCACTGAGACCTTAGGCTAGCAAGCAACCTATCCTCTGCTGACATTAACGTTCCCTGCTCAATCGGCCCTTGGCCGGCTCGTCCCATCCACTTTCCGCCATACGCTCAAGTCTCCGACCTGCGCGCGGTCCTTTACAGAGTGCGAGTCACCGGGAGTGTTTGTGGAAGACAGCGTATCGACATTGGCTGGGGAGGATCTAAAAGCGGGAACCCGGTGAGGGTGGGACCGAAGGCTGAGGAAAAGCAAGATCGGTGAATTACGTTTAAACCATGTTTACAGTCGGTGGCAACGGCGCTCAATCTGCTTTGAGTCCTCGCCCTCAAGGCGTTCGTATACTAAGCAGGCCGTCGTCCGAGCTCACGTCGGGCAGCGTGCGGAAAGCGTAGGCGCACTGCACCTTGCACACGTGGTCGCGCAGGATGGCCGCACGCGAGAACTTCGATGCCAGAGAGCTACAATCGGTGATTTTCAGCGACTGGCACAGCGGCTGCAAGAGCGGGAGCATTGGTAAACGATTAGTACTTGAAAGTTGGATATTTGATGGGTGCCAAACCATAATGTATCAAATGCCAAAAAAATCTGTTCAGGATGTTGACGATTAATTACGAAAGAAGAAACAAGAACTAGTTAAGCAAGTGTGGGTTTTTTAAGGCGAATTTTTCCATAACGTCAGAAGTGCCACACATACTGCAACCCCAATAAAAAGCCCTCTTCTCTTGTGACAAATAGGACAGAAGCGCATCGATGTTATTCAATCCTCCATTTTGACGTCCGTGTTTTAAAAACTCGCTTCTGAAGCGTGATATTTCCATGGGGCCAACGTTGAATAACCTTTACTCATGTCCACCTTACTAAGGTTTGCTTTCCAGACCGCATGGAGGATTTGAAAAATAGGGAGAAGAGTTATTCGCACAAGAGGGGGTTTTGTCGAAATTCCAATAATTTTGGCGGTTCTGTGGTCATTATCGCATCGTTTGCTTCAGTGATATTTAGCCTTTTTCCTTGGATATCTGCCAAGTTTGAGTTTCATCTATTTTTCTGCACTTTCCATCCAATCAAGGAATAGTCAAGTATTGACTACTACAAAGGCATGGCTCACGTTAGCAGGGCACGTACGACGTTATGGTTTGGCACCCTTCATTGTTACGTGGAGATCTCCGCTGGAAACTCACCCCTTCCCTCGTGCACGTGCACATGACGCAAGGTGAAACCCGCTCGGCCAAGCCGATGCTTATGGTGACGGGGCCCACACTGCACGTTACTGCAATCAAAATCCCAAAATTCGTTAAGTAGAAGATTCTGCACGAAGGTTTCACGGGGAACGTTAAAATCCACCACCTACCTCTTTCCTTCCACGGCTCGAAATCGACGAACGGCAAAGTCTGGCACGGAACCCTGGGATTCCTGATTCAATCAAACATTAATTTAGCAGGCTGTCCAAGGATCTCGCAGACGGAACAACTAGCTCAACTTACAAGAACGAGTCTGTCAAATCGAAGATGGAACGTGGCATCGAGTCAATGCTCTCGGAATTCTCACAGATGATTCTGGCCAGGCTGGACTTGCGGATCTCTGACAGCTGGGCTGAACTCCCCAGAAACATTGCGAACAAGCGTTAGCAACGTACTTCGGTGCAATGGCACATAGCAAACTATTTAGTTTAATGAAGAAAGCTCTGTGCTTGCCCACCTTCCGTAAACCGTATGAGGGGATTGGCGTTCTCGTACCAGTACCGATCGCAGTGCCTAAGCAGGTGAAACTGCTTTCCAATGACGCAGGCAAAAGTGGGTCCGACAACCCCGCCATGGAGCGCCTTCTCGAGCATTCCACCAGTGAATAAATCGATGTCGTCTGGGTGCCTAGAAATAGCACACAATAAAAATCACGTTTTTTAAAAAACAGCGTCTTTGCTAAAACCTCGATTTACATGTATGTCGGTAATTGGAGGATGCCTAACCATAACGCATAAAGTGCCAAAAAATCAACTTTTTAGGAGAGGGAGATAACTGAAGTTTCGTGAAAATTATAGATAGCACTAATTTGATTTCTCTCGAACAACAAGAAATTCAGACGTCGTACACCATTGACGTTTAATTACGAACAGAGATACGAGAACTTAGTAAAGCAAATGTTTTCGTGAGATTTGTTCCAGACGTTGTATGTACCACTTGTATTGCACCCCCTACCATATCTTTTCTGCACTCCCAGACGGAAAACTGGTCAACTCACGCGTATATGGATTTCAGCCTCTGAATGGAATTCTGCGAAACCTCCCTAGACAGGTCCTCGAATCGGTGGGCTCTGGTGAGATTGCACAACTGTCGCACTTGGTTGTAGGTAGCGATGCCGTGCTCCCTGGCCCTTTGAATGTTCAAGGAGATGAGATCCATGCCGGAGAACTTGTCCCGCTTCTCCTCGAACAAGTGGTTGGTGACGGCGCTGGTGATGAAGGGGTCGAGGGTCTCCATGCTGGCCGTGGCCAGTCCTCGCAGCAGCTCGTCGATCATTCCAGGCGAGTAGAGGTCGTCCGAGATGAAAAAGCGGTGGCGCAGGGGCAGCGCCTCCAGGGTGTTAAAGAACGCGTCCATGCGGGGAATGGAGGGCTTGATGAGGCTGTGGCCAAAGCGGAAGGCCGCGGATGAAAACTCGTTGAAAATGGAGGGGTTACACGTCGAGTCGTAGTTATCGTAGTAGCCCTCGTTCACCAGGGTGAGGTCGAACTTACGGACGGCGCTCAGACCGAGCACACGAGGGAGGAACTCCTTGTAAACGATGTGCTGAAACATGGCGGAGAAAATGCGCCGACCTGTAAGGCAATGTCAAGAATACGCGCAATTATGAACACGGTGGAAAAGTAAGAATTAAAAATATTCTCAAGGCATCCATGAACATCCAGCTCTGCGAGTGGACAACTTCTTTTTTTCCTCAGTAAAAGCTATGCAAAGGACCAACCATTTTGATACAACGTTTCATCGTCCCATTGTGGATTAATCTGAGCCAAGCGCGCGACAATTCTGTTGTGTTCGCGCATAAACACCGTGTGAATGGCAGTGAGGCCTGGCTGTTCGCTTGGCCGTTCATCCCCTTGACAAAAAACAAATTCCAAACATGTTAAGAAACAATTTTCCCTCAAAATCCAAGCCAATAAAGTCAGACTGACCAGCCTTAAAACATATGCCGTGATGAGCCCGGCATTCCTTGATCTTCACCGTTTCCGGCAACAAATCCTTAGCCGGTGCAGACTGGGTCGTCGAGTTCAGTCGGCCGCCCGTGAAAGATCTCAATTCGCGGGCCGCGCAAACGTCGGAGCCGTACACGACCGAAGCATCCACAAACGCTGTAGCCTGGTTGATTTGCTGACGAGGACCTAGTTGCAGAAAAGCGGGATCCTTCAGCTTCAGCGTGCGCAGTTTTCAACAGCATTAGTCGTGCGCAAACTCACCCATGGTTAGCTGGCCCGGGAGTGACCTCACCAGGGCCAAGCAGCGCGCCATCCTCTCGGTGGCGTTTATGGGCGGAAAGTGGGGATCGTTCATGGGCACCGGGATGGGGAAGCACTCTGGGTGGACAGTCTGGGCCGAATCACAGCTGCGGCAGTCCAAAAGGGCGCCGTTAAAACCTACGAGGCAGATATAAAACACTGTCAATTTAGGATTCGTACTAAAATTTACTAACTCATTTCCCTATCTTTTCCTGACCAATCCAAGTAAACTTCCCTGACTTTTTAAAAGTAATTTGAAGCTCTAGTAATTTCTGGGCAAATGCATTTTTATCAGTAAAATAACCAAAAATATCAATACATGTACATGTATTTTTAAACAATTTATAAGTTAGTTCTTTCTGCGCAGTCACTTGACAAACTGCTCATGAATTATTTTTTTTGTAATCTGATACGTATTTTTTTAGCTAAACGCATATTCGAGTACACTGGACATGTAAACTTGACATGATAAAAATAGGCATTTTTTTAAAACCAAGACCATGAAGTTTAGTCTACATTTAAATATGATATCATCAAAAATAATATTAAGAGAACGCCATGGGCATAAATTTGCCAAAAATTAATTCATCATTGTGGATGCGTTTAAAAATACGCCAAAGAAACGCTGGAGATGACTTTTTGCTAATAAAAATCAGGTCATGAAACTCATTTCGTTTACCATACATTGCCATCGACGTTTACCATATAGCACTTCCATTGGTAGGGTCACATAAATAACCAGTATAAGTTCAGCGCTGGAAGGCCAGGTGCATAAGAGCTCTTCACTTAAGTGCCCACAGAAAATCTGCACCTACCAGTGTGAACAGGCGTGAACGTCAGATCGTGATCCAAGATCTGCGCAAACTGCATCACCATCAAAGAGTACCGCACGTGGGGCTCGCTGACGTCAGGGTGGGCCGTCGTGCTTACCATTCGGGGCGACGGCAGTGCCAAGCCGCTAACACCCCGTGATCGCGGTGTGCTCAAACCTAGAAACGGAAGTAGAATTTTTGTAATAGGTGATGATAGTTCCATTGAAGAGGACAGGAACTTCGGTTTTTTGGTTGCTTACCATCATCGTAAGTGGGCGCGGTCAGCCGCTGAAAGACAGTGAACGTCTTCCCCCTGCTCGGTTTTTCCAGGTTGTTGCACCAGCCGGTGAACGTGCGGAACTTGGACGTGTGATCGCAGGGCAGCGTCTGTTCGTCGCACTCGAACACCTGCGGAATGTCCACGAACTCTGATATGTCGATGTTCGGGAGAATGTTCATCAGGTCCTGCATTTGCAGCGACACGTTCTTGTTGGACTCGACGTCCTTCAGGTGCCTGTGAAATATCCAAGCGGAATGAAATCGAGTGTTCTCACGTCCAGCTGCTCATCTGCATTTCTGAGGTTCACAACTTACTCGAGCATGAAGTTGCTGATGAAGCGCTGCGTTGCGAACTGGAGAATGAGGGAGCTGTTGGCTATCTGAATGGCCTGGCGCTTGGGCCTCAGGAGGGCGGAGCTGGTGCCGTGGGGGCTTTTGTCATCGACGAAGGCATCTAATTATTCAAAAGCGCATAAAACGTTTAAAGCCAACACTAATTAATTATAAATTGATCAACGAAAAACGAAATTGTAAAGGGTTCGTGCTAACATTTTCAAAACATTTCCCTGACTTTCTCTGACCAACCCAAGTAAATTTCCCTGACTTTTTGATAATAACATCAAGGGAATATCAGCACTCTAGCAATTTTTGGGCAATTGCATTTTTATCAGTAAATTAAAGGGAAATATTAAAATTTATAAAGTTTCTTAGTACCTTCTATTGGAAGTGCCAAGCAAAGTTCAAGTGCATATTCATCAGGGATTTCCCAGACTTTGCCCTGCCCATCTTTCGCTTGCTTGACTTCCCCTGACCTTCCAGGACCCCGACAGTTTTTATCGCTTCCAAAAATGCACACTTTAAACTTGTGCCAATTTTATAACATATGGATTTATGTTCTTTTTTTGTTCTAAATGTTTCCAAAATTTAGCAACAAACAAGAAATTTAAACCTTAATTCTTAACACGGACTTACTTTCAGAAAACAAGCGAAACTCGTTCAAGCGCACATCTCCGACCTGCCTCTTTCCGCGCTCGACAGATTCCTGAATTATGTTGCTCGGTATCACGAAATTGGTGGTTACTAAACACGAGGATAAGCGAACGTACTGCATCAAGTCACATCAAAATAATCATGAAAATCCCAGGGTACACTTACGGGTTTTCCATTTCTTCAAATTCATGGACTGGTAGGCGTCCCCGTGGCATTCCATGAAGGCATTCCTAAGACCAGCCAAAAATGTTGATATCAGCAAATTGGAAAAGATGAGAAACAGATTTCAAACAGGCTCCAAAAGCAACTTACAGAAATGGGTCTGCCTCAAACATGACCTTGGGCTGAACGGAGTACACGCCATCGGAGTTGTCGCAGATCACCCGGGCCAGAGTCACTTTCCGCAATTCCGCTAGCTGCTCTGGAATCAGAAAGAGTTGAACGTTTACTATTTGTTCCAGGTTTTTGCACTGCAACTTCGCGTGTTCCACTGAAGCCAGCCACCTTACCTTTTGAGAACGAAGATGGTGGCAGATCATTTTCGTACCAGTAGCGGTCCCCTCGCCTCAGGTGGTGAAACTGGCGCGCCAGAAGGCAACCAAATGTAGGTCCAACGACAGCACCTTTGCTTGGAACTTCCGCCACTCCCCCAGAGAACAAATCCACGTCGTCAACGTGCCTAAAAGCAGGCAAAACGCCAACATCACAAAATAGCTCATTTTTTAAAGAACGTTTTCCAGACATTTGATTCGATTTTATGGCTGACCCAAAAGGATGCCCACCATGCAAATAAAATACTCGCACATTTTTGCATCAAATACTAATTATAATCGCTAAATTTATGTAAGATTGCATTGCTGCAAAGACCCTTTTTCAGAGGTCGCATAACGAGTTTTTCAACCAGTGTCTGAACATGTCTCAACATACTTAAATACTGCTTTCATCCTACTGATGGACTCCTGCGTCATCACGTCCTGCAGGTCATCAAAGTTCTGCACCAAGGGCAAGCCACAAAACTCCCTCCACTTGGTGTAGCCAGGGATGCCGTGGTCTCGCCCCTGTTGAATGACATGGGCCACCAAATCCATCCCGATACGGGACGAGTTGGAAAACCACCCCGTGGTCAGCTCTTGTGTCACGAATTCATCCTCAGACTGGACTTTCTGGTTCACCAGCCCGGTGAGGTATTGGTCGAATTTCCTCGTGTCGTACAAAT
This sequence comes from Rossiulus vilnensis, assembly GCA_034700785.1. Classification (NCBI taxonomy): domain Eukaryota; kingdom Metazoa; phylum Arthropoda; class Diplopoda; order Julida; family Julidae; genus Rossiulus; species Rossiulus vilnensis. The sequence continues at coordinate 2,515 of JAQIXS010000291.1, read as the reverse complement.
CGCTTGGGCTGTAGGACGTCGAACTGAGCAGTTTCTCGCCGGTTTTCAAATGTGTGGAATCGTAAAGATCGTATGTGGCTGGCATCATGGAGTGCAGAAATGCGAACGCAGCGGTGGCTGCGGCGTTGGACAGTCCGGGGTTAATGTTGATGTCGTAGCCATTATAGTGATTACTCGTCTTTAGTACCAGGCCGTAGCGGTTAAGAAGTGCCTCGCCCAGAACCATGGGCAAGAACTCGTTGTATGTTATGTGCTGGATCTGCGAATGTAAATACGTGTCAAAAAGTATTTTCCTTGATTTAAATTTTAAGCGTACACCCAAAAACCATCAATCCCGGGTGGAAAAGTTAAATATGGCCTAATATGGGGTTATTTATGCAATACATGGCCTTACATTTGATTTTCTACTAAAGCATCTCTTTACTGCTCACTTCCCTCAAGTAAATATGTTATGTGACATGTTATATAAAATTGTAACTTTAATATAAGTTACTGTATCCTATTTTCCACCTAAGGGCATAGAGATAAGCATGACATATCTGCAAATAGATGTTGACATACATGAATACATTTGGATATGTATGGATTTTATGGACTAATATGGATATGAATTGACACATATGGCCAAATAGGTTCATTAGTGGCCAATTTCTGGTCAAACCATATATGCAATCAGCCATACATGTCCATACATGGCTCATATTTAGTTCTTCCTACTGGGATATTATACACTGTACAACGTATAACGGAACCAAATTCTCATAAAACCAAACTCACTTCAGCCGAAACGATTCTGCGGGCTTCTTGAAAGATGACCTCATCGGTCCAATGAGGATTTATTTCATGAAGCAGTTTGGCCAATCGGTTGTGCTCCCTCACCCAAATGGTTTGTAGAATTGCAATGCCGGCATTTTCGTTAATGCGATAATCTCCTGCAATGCAACAAACGTGTGACTGGATGCATAAAAGCAGAAGTAATATTGGTCCAGCCAATGATCTACCCACCGGCTCTGAAGCACCGGAATTTGCCAACACCCCTGCATTCTTCGGGATTCGTTTCTTGTGGCATAAGTCCCCTCCTCCCGTTTGCAAACTGCATTTTCAGCAAGCCTGGCAAAAGAGAAACAAGCTGCATCTTTTGGCCTGCAAAATTCTCATCACACGGTAACTCTTACATCCTCGAGAAAAGGTAAACTCACCACTTTCGAAGGCACGGAGCTGCTGGCATTCCTCCTCGGACGACCCGTACACCGTGGAGGCGTCCAAAAATGCTGTCACCTGGTTGACTTGCTCTCTAGGTCCTAAGGAATTCAGAAAAAAATATACTTCAAATTAGCCATGGCATGCAGCAGGGATTAAGAATGTTAAATAAAAAGTAGATTTACTATAGGATTATCCTTGAAGGGACTACATAAAGATGGCTAAAAATTCTAATTTATTGTTCAGTTTGTTTTTCCCTAAAGATCATATATATACCATGAGCTTATGAATGAGATTTCCTAAAGCAGAATGGAATAATTATTGTTTTGAAAAGGGTACACCAGTAGTTTATTTTTAGTTGGAAAAGAAATTTATTCTGAGGTCAACGATCTACTGTCACTGCTAATTGATAGGCAATTTGCAGTAATTAAAACTTAATTCCCAAGTGAACTTCTGCAACGACCATTCACAGTCCAACAATTTAAATCTGCACCCTATCAAAAAACCAAGCAGAAATTGCTTGTCCTTGACAAAAAGCAAAACCAACGACAAGAATGCAGACCATACAAGATTATTCCCACTGAAAATCCCAAATCAAAATCCCAAGAATGTGCCAAGAAAACTAAGTTAGTAAAGAGGACAGCGAAGAGAAAACTAAATTGAACCTCTTTTTTTTTCTGAAAGAATAAAAGTGAAAGCGAAAGGCTGGGGTTATGTATTTTCAATAAGCAAACAAGTTTGGTGGAATCAGGTTAATGCAAACGACCATTGTAACGAATTTTTAAAAAATAGGGCAATGCCAAAAAAAAAGGTGAAATAGGTACTCCGTCCTGCCTCTCAAAACGGACAAGATTGCACAAATTTTAAAACCTGGAACACGCCAAAGACTGAAACTGGTTAACCGCGTTTCAAACCGTTGAAGAGATGATAATGTAAATTTTCAACGCTTTTAAGGGTGAAATTCAAATTTTAAAAAAACCTTGTTGCTTGGAAGCGTCAGATTACCGATTCAGTCTTAGCCAAAAAGTACAACAAAAACTGGAAAACAGGTCTATATGTCTGCAACTGTAGGCAGAAATAAAATTGCTCCAATGCCATTTTCCTTATTTGCCAAGTTATGAATCATCGCAGCTCTCCAAATTGTAATAAAATGTCAGATAGCGCCACGGGTTAGTTTTATTCATAGTTGTTTCGAAATGTTGAGCATTCCCCCTGCATAGCTTCTAAACACGTTTTCAAAAATAATGGTGGAAATCGCTAAATTTCATAGAAATAAATGTTACAGCATTTGGAATAATTTTCAGCAATTTCTGCT
>JAQIXS010000290.1:0-53551 GCA_034700785.1 Rossiulus vilnensis | reverse complement strand
TGCGGCAACGGAGGTTCGATGAGCTGCCGCAGTGGCACCGCAGCGGCACCGCACCTACGTGTGCATGCTTCCATAGGACATAATGTTTCTCTAACCCGCGCGGCAAAAACCCGCTGCGTCCCTGCGGCAAAAGGACGCTCGTGTGCAGCGGGCCTTACTTGTCTGTGGACAGTGCTGCAGTTGTAAATAAATTGGTTGTAAGAAAGGCTTATTGTTTGGTATGGAATCTGTGTTGCCCAGTTTAATGCAAATTTGAATGAATGTGAAAAGCGTAATTCTATTAAATGCATTCCTTAGTGTTTCTGCAAAACGTCGTATTTTAAAAAATAAAACGTGCTGAACAAAGCTCTCATTTTTTATTGACGTTGGTTTTATTTCATACTGAGTTTCAAATTTGTTGCATTCTTAATAGCTCGTCCTAAAAGTCAAACTAGGCTACCCACGTTTACAAAAGTTTAGAAATGTCTAACATTTAACTGTACAGTTAGTTAGATAAAATGATTTAACCACAACAAAAATGTACTTTATAAAGAAATATATTCCAAATTGCCCACAGGAAGTTCCGCAGTATGTTGACAAATTTTGGGAATCTTAGTAATATTTTCACCAGCCTCCTTGGTGGCGTGATTAGCAGTGGCGTAAATGATTCCATTGTAGCGTGAATCCTTTGGCCATTTATTTTCAAGTATTGCAAATTTTTTTTCGTAAATTGCAGCTTTCAGAAGTTGTTGTGGCACATCTTTGGACACTCTTTTGAAGGTCATGATTTCCTGATGTTTATATCTTTTCCATTTATTCCTTACAGAGCTTGTCTATATACTGAATTTGAAACATGCTTACATCAAAAATCTGTCGTTTCCCGCTTCGCTTATCTCAGGTATAATATCAACTTATGGTACAATTGTTTTATGTCAATGTTTAATATTTGCTATCTATTACCGGTACCATAAATTTGATTTTTATTTCCACCAACCTGCTGAGCTGTTTTTGTTTTATGTTTTTTAAAACACCTAGAGCTATACGAGTCATGTTGTCTTCTAGTATAGATCTTCATCTTATTTGTTGTATATCTTCCAGTTTATCACAAGTTTTTGACGTTCTTTGTTTTTGACATTCAGCCTTGGAGTGAAAGCCGTTCTTCCACTCGGGCCGATCAGTTGGTATTCCCGTTAGCCCTTCTGTTAGCTGGGGCAGGACTCTCTCTATCAACGTTCAGCTTAAGGCAACTTGGAACTTTGTGCAACAAAGATGATCATCGACGTCGTTAATTTTGTTTCACCTGTTTCCTTACTTCCATTTTCCAGACCTGTGCATATTTCATGCAAATTGAATCCTCTCCAATCTTTGGTCGCCTGAGCAGTTATTGTGCTTAGGGCTACATGTGTGTTTTAGCCTTATGCTTCCTAGCCATGGCGATTTTAAAGGAATATTTCCTTCATTGATACATTTTTTCAGCTGGTCATCATTAAAGAAGTCTAGTTTTGTTTCATATAAACCGGGCATTCACGTGCAACTGCTATGGAAGTAATGTACATTGTGTTCTGTGATAATTCAGCGGTCAAGTTTTCGAGTAACTTGACGTTGTCATGATATGGCATAATTTAGCGATTATTGGTCATTTAGACGTACTTTCAAATTCTAAATGGGAATTTGATTGCTCATTTGCGGCCGGTGCCAATTGTTCGACAAATTATGCATTGTTACAAAATGTTGCACGTGTCGAAAATTTGGTCTTTGGTTGGGTGGGGTTTTTATCTTTAGATTCAAATGAAACTTTGAAATATTAAGAAGTTTTTTAAGAAGGCCAAGTAGACGTGTTTCAATGCTAGTCATTTTTTACTTGCATTTCCATGATATCTATAATTTGAAGACAGGTTTTTTGAGTGATGCAGACACCTAACTTGGCTTTGTTTTTAAATGTTTGAGAAATCTATATGTTCAAAGTTGTTCATTTGCATTTAGAGTGTCCCCTTGTAACTGGGATTACTAATTTGGTTTCTGAAGACCTTCTCACTCAATGTCATATCCCTCAATGCACCTTTACGTTTACTTCTATAAGCCTGTATTTCCACATTTATTATGTGCAAGTAACATAACAATGCAATTTATTGTTCAAGTGTCAAGTGTTCCATTTTTATCATCAACCAACTGTATGGATTGACCGTGGTTTAATTCTGTGGCTAGGAAGCCATATTTCTACTGTACACAAACCTCTAGTTTGCCTATCAATGGCACAAATGAGTGTTTAGTAGGATCATCTGAACTTGTTTACTTTTGACTTGATTAGAATGTTTCTATGAACTGTCTATTATCACAAATTAAAACCATTTCTGACAGAAGCGCTTTTGTTTAAATTGTTATGCTGAAACGAACTTCATGAAAGTATTTGAGATGTACTCTCAATACCATTTTTCTTGCAATTGCTTTGATAATTGTCAAAAGCTATTCAGATAACTGAAGAAAACGTGAATTTTGTATAAATACAAGCTTGAGTCTGCAAAAAAATTAACTTAACACATTTATTGTTTTGATAAAAGATTAAGCGTCAACGTATCAAACAAATTTACTAATGTTTTCCAAGCTGACAACCACTGAAACAACTGGCATTAAAAGATAACTCCCCAAAGAGGATCAACTCCACATACAGTAGTTTACCTACATATCATTATAATTAATTGCAACAACCGTTTGATACTACCATCCATTAATGTTTGTACATGTATTTGATAATATCGTGAAGCAAGCCCAAAAAATAACAAAACAATCGAAAATAGCATATTTTTACATCAATTATCAAACCCAGAATGCTTACACCTACTATGAAAAGGTATTACTTGTACTGGAACATTAATGTTCGTTGCCTTTCTGTTATTGACTTACTATTGGTGTCAAATCATTAATAATCTGCAAAAAAAGAAAAAAAATGGCGTGATTCTGGCTAGCAATGCCCGGTAATTGTTTGAGAGTTAGAACCTAATTTATTAATGTGCCTTACATAAGGTGTCCGCTCGCCATATTTACTCCAGAATGTAACTTTGCATTTTGTTTTTTGGCCTGTTCTTTGGTCAAACATGTGGCAGGCGTTGTAGGGTGGACAGTATAAATGCAAACTGATGGCTTTTTCAGAATGGCTCTGGTTTTCAATTCGGTGTAGACCTAAGGAATCTGAAATTAAAGGAAAGAGGACGTCAAAATTGTCAGTTGAAATTTCCGAATTTAAATGGAAAGAACTTAGTCAAACCAGTCCTGGGTAAAACTGAATAACTGAATATTTATTGCTGAATGTAGTCATTATATTTTGCAGTCCCAATCCGAAGATTATAAATTAAATTACTATTACATATGTGAAAGCGATTTTCAAATATTCATTATATGTAAGTTTTTGACAAAAAATTGGACTAATCTTTGGAAAACCCAGGTTCATTTTGAAAAGTGATCATCTCACAGGAAAAATAATTTTCTTCAACATCATCTTGGACCAAATTCGAAAATTACATACGTTTGTAGCTTCCTTTGGAAAGTTTAAAACAAACTGAAGTTGACCCTTTTTTAAAAAGATCGATTCAATTACATATATGGCAATCAATTGTGTAAACCACAGTATGATAGATTTTGGAGTTAAATTGTCACATGACAATTCGTCCCGGAACAAAACTTTGCAAACCTTGACATCTACAATTTGCAATTATTTTTAACCTTAATGTAGCACTTACAGATTTTAATCAGTTGGGTGTGAAATTTCATATGACATTAATTGTAATACGATTAAGTACACATGTTCTGATTGCATTTAACTTTAGCGTTTGTGATTTTTAACGTATTATCTACCATTAATGTAGCAAACTTCGTTCGTTCTCAGAGAGGAGCGTCCAGTTTCTTTTAATACTTCGTCATCCTCTTCAGGGCATTCAGATGGCCAAGCAAATCTGATTTCTGTCAATTCTCCGCTCAGTAGCTGTAATGAAGCATAAATTTACTGAAATGCGATATCGATATTGCACGAGTTCGTATTTGACGTATATTGCTGAATTATTTCTCTTTGACATTCTCATGAGGAAACTAAATGTACATGCAGTTTACACAGCCTTTAAATTTAATGCTGGCATATACTAGCAAATAAAATTTTGAAGTTTTTTTCTGACAATGTTAGGTTGCAATAAATGGACTCGTGTCATTATTAAAAAGTACTTTGATTTGAGTTTGGCTTCGATGAGTAACATGCATTTGACAAAATAATTTCTTTACCTTCATAAAACAGTGGGCATCAGCATGATCGTGAATGCAACTGCCTTGACTTTCATTCCAACACAGTATCATTAAATTAAATTTTCCATTTCCAGCATCCACTAAATTCCTGGTATACCTAAAGTGAAATATAAAAGGCCAAACTGAAAGGAACGCCCATTGAAATGTACATTTTATAGTTATTTTATACATGTTAAACATTTTATATACACTAAACAATAAATGCTTATGTGAATATTGGTCGACAATTAAGGGATGTTGAATATCATTAAATGTAATTAAAACTTAAGGTAACAATGTTATATACTGTAGTACGTAATATTAGATTATGGATTATTAGATTATGCTCAGGATTTCAAATTGGGGCTGAGGGCGGTTAGGAGGTTTTTTAACACTTTTTATTCCAAAATGATATGCTATTATTGTACATATTTGGTTTGAAATATTCAGTAATTTGTGAAGAAAAGTTAGAGAAAAAAATCTATGATTTGTCGTTAGTATCTCTAACAATTTTCACCTGCGCTACAAAAAATATATAATCTGCATTGCATAATATTAAACTTATCACAATTGCTGAATTTTTAATAATATTTATAAATATTTCTAGTAAAGGGAAAGCTAAGGATTTTGATCAACATTTCCATTAAAGAGAAAGCCATAGACATTTTTTTTTATAAAAACTGCGGAGATAGATAGCCACTTCATTCAAGTATAACCACGCATACATGTATTGTGTCTGACCACACAGTACATGCCCTAGCCTGCCTTTGACCAAGGCCAAAAAATGTTATTTTAAGGGCCATTTTAAAGAAGAGGTCAAGGATGGTAGGTTTAAGAAATTTACTTAGTACACTACGTGATTATACATGTATGTGCAGCTGTGCTGTACAATACCTTGTTATTTGATTAAATTATTGAGTTTCTTTATTCGAATTTAGCCCTTTTTGGCCCGAGGTTATAAGATGACGTTGTGCTAAAGCGATTAAGATCTGAGCAGATAAGCTTTCATGGCTGAAATTTCGACATGTTATTAAACTTTAACCGTACTCTTCACACAAACTGAGTTTAGATACTGAAAGAAGTTCATTTGCATTTGATTGATGTAGTTGACCTACAGTAAGTTTTATTGATCGTACTGATTTTAATTACAATCTAGTAAGTATAGCAAATTAACATGTCTTTCGTTAATGTACATGTAAGTACATTCACTTAACTTCAATACTTATCATACAGTGAACTTTAATTAGTTTACTAACGACATGAGCTGCAAGAAGAAACGTAGGCTTTCTAAATATTCCGAATTTCTCAAATTGCTGGCAAAATCAAAATTATCCGTCATTGCAATGTGACTTGCTTAGCAAATTGTAAACTTTACTGCTATAGTGATTCAAGAAAAAGCGCATTTCAAGAGTTTAGGACAATTAAAGAGAATATGAGAACCATTCTGTTCAGTTGTTTCGGCAATTGTACACTCAATCAAGTTGCAAATTTTGTATTTGTTCTTTAAAGACCTACAAATTTATGTACATGTACTTGTAATTGCTTGTTGTTGTTTTTCCTACCGAATGCTGACACACCCCTTTTTGAACAAAAATTGGCATCTGCCCCAGGGGACATGTCTTGCCCTGGGAACGTCATGGAATTCATAATTGACGAAATCGTCTCGCATTATCTGTAGTGAAAATTGATAACATAATGAGAGCAACTGATGTTGTAATTTGTTTATCGTTTTCGAAGTTGGCGTGGCGTGATTCACCGGTTAACCAAGGATAATGGGTAAACACTAATTTTGCAACCAGAAAGCTTATTTTGTTTGGAAAATTTTAAACAATCTTAAAGTACAAGCAAAGGCCTTTGTTTTGCAAACTTTTCTTTTAGCTTTTCATAGCCCAATATGCGAAACTCCGGACTGTTTTCTTTGTTGAGTCCTGGTCACCATGGATATGGAAATTGAAATTGGGGAATTGTTTTATTTATTCTGAACCTGAAACTAATGTTGTGATCATATTATTGCTGATAGAATGCTTTGCAAATCTACTGTTATTTTTCTGGGGAAAAATGTTCTTTGTTGTTATTTTTTAATTTTAGGGTTTTTTTTAAAAGTGTTACCAATATAATTAATTCCATTGCGTACTAATTATTGCGCAAAACGCACATTGGCTGTATATTACTGTACTTAAACATGTACGTACATGTAGATATGGAAATGAAATATGGCATAATTTTAGGCGCATTCTTTCACATTCGATTTTGAAAACAATGTACAGCATTTGATACATGTACTTGTATTTGATTTCATTGACAGGTATTTGATATGAAGTTACGAAAATGTTAGTTTGAGCAAAATTTAACAAGAAAACGGAACATTAAATTCATTAAAACATGGGCTAAAATTTCTGTATAAGAAAAAAGGTAACTACTGTATATTGAGAGTACTTCTTGAAATGAGAGCATCTCATATGTAAGACTACATGTAGACTGCATCTTTCTTTGAATTTCTACATCTACAATAATTATTTAGTATGTTTATTATCAACAGCCCATAACTGTTGACATCATATACTTGTAATTATGTACGTTACAGAAGTTCTATCAATTCCTCGTGTCCACTACGCAATTGGCACTGCATCGCCAAGTTTTTTCCATTTATAAGATCTATTTGCCACGTATCAATTCATAGATTTTCTAACATGCATGTGTTCATCGACTTCTAAATTAATTAACCTTAATATTGAAGTTAAACGAGTAATACGCAGAAGACAAGGTCATTTTTTTATCAATGCGACAAATATGATATGTCGTAATTCCAGAGGCCAACCAAATGCAAAGCAAAGATTCGAGACAATTCTTGGTGGTTTCACCAATCAGATGTTTCTTTGCGGCGTGTCAATTAAAAGTGGTTGACTTTGCCTCCTTAACTTTTTTCAAGTCGCCCTCGAAATGTTCTTCAGGCTCACGATGACGTGTAAAATCCTTTGTTGAAATTGTTGCTCAAGGCATTACTTTCATCAATTTTCATTGAAGGTCAATATGTTTTTCTAACTTTTGCATGACTATGTGAATTTTCCCCGCATTTTTTCACGGTTTTTAGTCATTAATTAAGTTAAACCCAAACACTGTCGTTTTGAAACGCGATTATATTAATGTTTATTTTTTGTTTTTCCACTCTCCCTTGGACATCACTTCTAATTGGAGTATACATGTATATGTGTTTTAATGCTTCGACTATTAGAATGATTAGACATAATTGGTTGTATTGAATTAACCCCGTGTAATTTGATTTAGATTTACTGCATTCAACTTGAACGTTCTCAAGACCTCGGCGTATAATTAATACTTTGATAAAATGACCAAACTAATCCAGTTATGTTCCGATAAGCAATTGAGAAACTCCTTGAAATCAAATCTCATGTTTATACAGTATATTAACTGTGTTTCTTCCGGTTTGACACACTTAGGCTATGTGTGGGCATTTACCAAGATTGTTGATAGACTCTTGCTCTCATCACTATTCAAGTACATGTATAACAGACTAATATTTATTCTGCTTAGATTATCTTTTTCTCATACAGTTTTTAAGGGATTTGCATGAGCTTGCTCAAATACAGTAATTCTGAATAGCATCTGCATTATGCCTCGTAATATTTATTTATTTAATATTAAATTAATAAATAAAACTATATAGAACAATAGAAATATGCCACAGACGGCAAAATTGCCATTAATGTTTTTTATATTTTAAATGGAAAGCACTTTTAGTGATACATAATTTAACACTTTGATAACATACTGTATGTTCCAACTTAGATTTTACGCTAAGATTACACTGACATTGGTTGGTAACAAAAAATTGTTTCAAACCAGAAAATGAGAGAACGTGATAGTCGAAATCGTCATTTTAAATTCAAGAAAAATTAATTAACTATTTCTAAAGCGAAGATAACAACGAAAATAACTGTAAAATAATTGTTACTGACATTTCTAATTTGTTTGTTTGTCTGCACAAAACTGAAAATTATTTGGAGCCTGAATTTGATTAGAATCCAAGCCTGATAGTTAATCGTGAAAAAGGCCATTCCAATTCCATTTTCTTTGTTGGGTTGTTGGCATACCTTTGCCTACAGTGCACCTGAGGTTTTGCTGTACGCAAAATCCCCGAATTTGTCCACTAATTCTTGGCCTGCAGCTAGACTGGTTTTGGAAAAAAATAGATTCTGGCAGACAGATGAGCTACATTTTTGCATTATCTTATCGCTGCAACAGGCAAGAAGGGGCGCCTGAAATGAATTCCTTTCTTTTGTTTTCTAGAAATGAAAGTAGTTGGAAGATGTGGTTGAACCGGAAATACATGCTTAGGGCACCGAAAGCACGGTATTGTAGCATATTTAGGTCAAAATATTGGTTGAACATTTCATAAATAAGCAGAATGCACTAATGTAAACTTCAAATTGCGTTTACGTTGTGAAAAATAAGGTGGTGAAAAGAGAACTACCGTTCGAAAATGGCACAGAAGCTATCCTCCGGCCATATCACTTCGATTACTTCATTTCAACAAAAAAAAAGTGAAAAAAAAATTCAGGGAAGTTTACATAACAGGGCTGATGCGAAAGTATCATAAAGTATGGGATAAAATAAAATGTGTACTTCTTGGGATTATTTTTAAGTCCTGAAATCGAAGACGTGTAGTTGTTTAAAAACACGTACGCACTGGTTATAATACATATGCATTATTGTATTAAATGATTTTTGGTTTATACGCATATTTACCAGCCCATTCAAGATGTTTCCAAAATGTACATCTTTAACAATATTGCCCTAATGACTACAACATAATCCTACCTGGCGTTTCTGTCAAACTTTGCGTATTTCTGCCAGTCCGCTGGGTTGCTTTTGTAGGACGTCATAAGCGACTGCACATAATCAACGTTGACCTCATCAGATTCAAACACTTTGTGCAATTCCTTGCATAAATCATCTAACGTTTGAAGTTTCATTCTCGGATTGACTTTCGCACAATTCTTATATTTTTAAATTGCCTGGCGTAGGGAGCAGAAGGTTGGCTTTTAAAATAATTGAAAGTGCGCGTTCAACATCATTTTAGTAGACCGCTGATGATGACGTTTGACTGGACATTTGTTTTGATTGGCTGCGCTCGCTTTTTAATGTGTCGCCTGATACTCTGATTGATCATTCGAAAAGATGAAAAACATGGTTTTTATCATTGAACACTTCGGTTCTGTTCAAGTTTTATTGCAAACGAGCAGTTCAGATTTCAAGCGCGCACCACAATACCCAATTAAGGATGGAGATAATAGTTGATAAGCATTGTTTTATTTTTGTAGTGTTCAGTAACCATTGCTACCACTAAATTGTTAGGCCGGACCCAATGCCACGATGCAAAATAATTATTCGCATATTTTTGCTTCATATACTAATTATAATTGCTAAATTTATTTCTTCTTATGTTTAATTGGTTGTCCACTAGGGTTTGGGTTCAATTCAATTTAGTTTTTATGATTTTATATTAAAAATGCCACGTTTCTTTATTTTTTTTTAAATTAGATAAACTTGAAAAAAACCGTTTTGCGACCTTTTAAATTTAAAAAAAAATATAAATTATTAAATTTAAATTTAGCAATTAAAATAGCTTTTGAATAAAAAAATGTGTCATTTTTTGCATGGTGGGCATATTTTTTGGGTCGGCCTTAAACTAACATGTTATGTCAACGATAATGTTATTCGCCAAGCTTGCTATGTTGAAAGTGAAAACCAAAAGCTTAGAGTTTTCTGATTATTTTTGCAGACAAAAACGATTTTGAAATTGAAATTAAAAGCAAAGTTGAAGCTTATTGCCCACACAAATCGCGCGTGTGATTAATGTCTCTTTTTGAGTATATTTATGGTACCATGGGCTAGGCATTAACTTAGTTAGTGGTAGTGGCAGATATGTACAGTTCATTCCGTATTTTAAATAAAACAAATAATCTAGAAGAAATGGCAAGTTTGATAAGCGCGCGCTTTTTCGAGTTGCTTTTGGATTTGTCCATGTTTCTTTTTCATGGATTAACGGGAAATTTACAAATGCACGTGGTACATACAGAAGGCACTATCGAACGAGCAATTCTAAAAAGTGAAAAATAAATTTTGTAGTTATGACAGTTCGTCCAAAACTACATACATTTATATTGTTTTCATTTTTAACGTTGCTGGAATTCGCTTAGAAATACCAATTACTGCAGGTCTTACTTTTACCAATGTATTTTTCGTCGTTTTCGATGGATTGGAATATTTGTTTAAGTTTGTTTTTAAAACTTATATCAGTTTTAAGTAAATGAATTAATAATGGCAGATTGATCATATAATGGCAAAAATCTAGGGCGTAAATTAATGAGCGACCCTTGCATTGCTGGATGCTACACTTGCGTGCAAATCGAATGGCAGTACAAATCCATTAATCAAGAGAGGGCCGCTGATCTTGAGATTTTGGAGACGTCAATGTTTTCTGATTTGACCGAAACTGTTTCAGTATGATTAAAGCTATTCTAGTTTTTAATAATCATGGCAAACCAAGGCTTTCCAAATTCTACCAGTTTTTCGTAAGTATTTATAGGTATTATCAAAACTGATGGTTCATAATGCGCTATACAGTGCATATGGGTGTTTTATACCGTAGGGGTGTGTGATCGAGTCGGGGTCCTGTCTCGGACTAGGCTCATGTTGGAACTATTCAGCGAGGCAACGACCCATATTCTTTGTTTTCATGGTTACTTTTCAGGTTCTAGCCAATTAGTTTAAATGACACTTGATTTCAGTCCCGGCTTGTCATGTGACCTTAAACGTTATACCGATAACCACTTTTCAGAACCATTGACGAACTAGCATGTTAACACTATTATACTAATATTTTTGGATTTATGAAATGAACAATAATTAAATCTCAGGCATTGAGAATGGCAAGGAAAGGAATTACGCTAAAGATCAACTGAACTTAGTTTGATCGAAAAGAGCAAAATCGTTGAACCCCGAGGAATGAGTTTGTCAACTCCAAAATACTTCGATCTGGAGAATAACCCCTGAGAGTTGATTATTTTCTATTATAGAGTGAGGATATGCAACAACAGATTATAAAGGAAACGTTTCAACTAGTTTCAAAGCGTGACGATAACGTGTGTAATTTTTTAGAAGGTGGCAGGTACGATTTTAAATCATTGTTTTAATTAAGTCATGCTGCGAACTTTTCTCAGTCTAAAGTTTATTTGCAGTTTGATCGGCGGATCTGATTACAAACTAATTTATCGACATTATGCTACGTTATATTTTGTTTTCTGCGTCGATTCATCAGAAAGTGAGTTAGGAATCTTGGATTTAATACAGGTAGGGATTGGCTGTGTTAAAGTGGTTAGCTGTGTGTCTTCCACTTTGTATTCTCTGATTTGTCATTGCAACTGGTTTTACGTCACATAGGTGTTTGTGGAAACCCTGGATAAATGCTTTGAAAATGTGTGTGAGCTTGATCTGATATTTCACGTTGATAAGGTAAAATTACTTTACATTGTGTCAAAACTGAAATTACGATGTTTTGCTTAGCTTAACAGTTCAGCTGGTATTCTTTCTTAAGTAAAGTAGTGTGCATGCTGCATTCAGTTTTTTCGAACATGTTCAAAAAACGTATACTTTCTTACTAAAGATTCTTAAAGAATCAACCATATGATTTTACGCTGGACTAATGTTCATTTTCTCATCAAAGGTGCATTACATATTGAATGAACTTGTAATGGGTGGCATGGTACTAGAAACGAATATGACAGAAATAATCACACGGATTGAAGATCAAAGTAAATTAGAAAAACAAGAGGTATGCAGTCTATCCATACTGATTTTTTCAACTTTTGATATTCTAGATCGGTTCTAAGAAATAGATAATTTGTGTTATGTCAAAATGGTTCTGAAATATTTAAAACTTTTGCACTTGAATAATACCAATCTATAATGATTACAACCCAGTATTCAATTTTGATAAAATGTAAAAAATTGTTGGTCATTTGGTAATTGTGCTCAAGCTTTGCTCACGATAAATTAATCATTAAACATAAATTCCTCTGATCTGACTGAAATAATTCAAATTTTGAAGTAGATTTTGCAAATATTGAATTTCTCTTAGTAAAGTGTGAATCAAAAGCTATATGCTGATATAATTTTATCCATGAATCAACCTCTGTATTCTGTGAGCAGTTGTTTTATGTGATTTTTGATTTCAGGCGGGTTTGGCTGCTGCTCCAGCAAGGGCTGTATCAGCTGTTAAAAATATCAACATTCCTCAACAGATCAAGGATATGAAGTTACCAGATTTGCCTTCAATTACTAATCTTAAGTTCTGATGTTTGCCATGGGAGTATACGTTCATCTGTAATAATGATTTAACTTTTCTAACATCTATGATTTGTGATCATTATTTCAATTCTTGAAGCAAAAACTATCAATATGTTGGTAATGAATCTGGAAATGCGTCAGCGGTTAAAAATGGGTCCCGATGTTTTTGATATATGAAAGATTTTTAAATTGTCAAACAAAGTAAGACATGTATATTGTGCCTGCCTGTAAACAGTTTTGTTAAATAAACTACTAACGATTCATCTCAACGTTGCTTCTGTTTTTGAGGGTAATGCTATTCTCTGGCAAAGTGTCTTATGATCTCGCGTAAGTAATTGTGATGCAGTGTCTGAAAGTTTCTTACATTTTTCCATTAATTTATAAGAAAAAAGCTGCGAATTTATGTGACATCTTGAACTATTTCTCTGATTGGTAATTTTTTAAATAAATAATTCGAACACTTGATGCAAAATGATCCGAAGCATTGATTCCTGTTAGGGTGCACTCGTTTCTCTGCACCAAACCAATTGGGCTGAAGAAAATTCTGTCTTGATCATAGAGAAAACCAAATATGGTCAATAACGTCTTCCAAAATTCAGATTAAGTGAATTCTTAATCTTTTTTCACAACTGAGCAAAGAAGTTCATTTCCATATAAGGACATGCCTAGAAGAAGGCCTTACTTTCTTTTGGCTGGCCTGCATGTGTAAATAGCTATAGCTGTGGTAGTTGTTAAAACATCTCCAATAAACAAACAAAACTTTCTCCTGGCATTCTCTCGTGTAAATTATGAATGTTATCCCCGAAGCTAACCTCAGTGATCGTTAAATTAATTTGATTAACAAGGAAATATGAATTAATAATTGGTGTATGTTTACAATCAGTGGACATGTACACATCACGTTTGACACAATCAGTCCTTGCCTATTGTTGATATCTCAAAGATAAAAATTCACAAAGAAAAAGTGCCATGTAATTTCTCTGAAGAGTGGATGAAATTAGCTTTTCAAAGTTAACCGCCTATTGTTATTCATATAGCGACCACCCATTCATTCTCCATGGCAACTGATGTAAACAATTTGTAATTGCATTGTTGCGCTTTGATTTAGACACACTTTTGCATTTTAGGTCAGAACGTATTGGTACATTTCCAGTGAAACATTACTTTAGTAGTGTGCTGAGTTCTGGCATCTCTCAATGCCCTGATTAGTCGAAAGGTACGTCTTCGATTAAATATTCAGCACTATGATAGCTATTTCCAAAAAAAAATTTAATATGTTGAAAGTTAAAAAAAATAAAGTTTTAAAGGAAGAAAAAAAGTTATGATTAACCATCCAACCTTTAGCCTTTAAAATTTTAAGGGTTAAGAATAATTCTGTTTTTCTTTACTATGATAATTGTGTCTGTTGTTGCAAATATTTTTGATAGAAATAACACATGAATTCAAAAATTAAAACGGAATCAAGTCGCAGGTTATCCGATGACAATGAAAGGTATGTGCTTAGTCAGTGATGATGACATTTTTTCAATATTTTACTTATTTTAATTTAAAGTATAAAAGTTGTTTTATTTCTTCATGGTTTTTTTAAACAATTAAGCTAAAACGAGTAAGATTAATATTTTTGCATTGATATAAATTTGTCATTTTCTTACAAGTTTTTCTTTAAGGCTGTGGGTTGTCAGAGGCACTTCATTTTCCATAAGCTCCGGAATTTTTTTCCAATAATTATTTTTTTACAAAAGGCTCAAACATCTACAAATTCATGGAAAGCGCTTCGATCACTTGCAAGAAACGCAGTACCTTAAACATCTAGATGAAGAGAAGCAAAATAAGGAACGATTGGAACAACAAGAAAAACAAAAAGTCAGTTTTTATTTTCACATTATTTTTTGATATTCCTAAACCCCAAAACGTCAAGTCAGTACACATTCGGAAGCGCAAAAATATCAGTGAAAAATAATTGCAAATTTTGGACAAACCAGAATGATTGCTTAGAGCAATGTCTTTCAACAGCGCGGATTATTGCGTAAAACAAATTGTGTGTTTTGTTTCATAAATTTCGTTGACGGAATGTGTTCCGTCCATTTATCTTTTTCATGATTCATTTTAAAACAATTTGGTTTTTATTATCGACGTACAGAAAAGAACAATTTTAATTTATTTATAAAAATTAAAAAATAAATCACGTATTCGATGAAAAATGCCTCAACTATCTGATCTATACCGATTTTTATACACAAGCATTCTGAAAAATTGACAAAACGCATACTCTAAAAACCGTTAAGGACATTATTGCGTGTTAATTTCGTTTTCGTGCGCACTCCCATTATTATTGAGACATGAAAATGAGAGCAAAAAATTAATGACTATATTGCATGTCGATCCTGGAGTGATTTTCAGAAAATTTAGTACAATAGGTTAATCCTATTGTTCGCGCTCTTGTTTGTCGCCCAATTGGGTGTGGATCTGCTGTATTAACTTCCAATATTCGGTTTTATCTATTTCGCGGGTTTACATACAAAATGAAAACATATAACAAATGAGCAATATTTTATCATAATCGTGTACCATGCAAAGAGTTATTAAGATTTGTGCATGGTGGTTAATCTTGAATTTTCAGATTTTTTTTGATCAGAAAAATGGTCTTCCTCAATCTCTTTTAAACTTTATTATTGTAATCTGAATTTCAATATCAAAACTCCTGACATGTTATTTAAATTTCAAGAAGAATAATAGAATGTTTTCATAGCGGAAACTAAATTGATAATTTCCATTCCTGGAAATAAGATCAAATGCTTTCCATACAATCTACTGCATTTTTTTAATAATATTAATAATAATTCAAATAGACTTAAGCATTTCATCGAAACTGCGTTGCAATTTTATTAGAATTATCAACAACTTCTCCAGTATAATCCTTGGGGGAAACCAGGTGGAGGTGCACCCATGGTATGCATTTACCGATAATTTCAATTTACTTATTTAAAAACTTTTAAAAATAATTAGACACATCATTTTGCAGGAGATGTTGAAAAAGCAAAAACTGATGGATATTTTAATTAATCCGAAAGAACAATCAAGCGACGTAGTAGACGTAGGTATCGTTATTTGGAAGTTGAGTATATGTCGAAACAATCTAAGTGTTCTCGTCTCTGTTGTTTGTGATAGACGTTTTTCACTTTTGGGAAGCCTGGACACGGCGCCCCCCAAAAAACGAAGTCAGGACGATTAAGAACACAAATACGTGGCGATCCATCAATTCGTTTTCACGAAGCTCAAAATGTAAACAAAAGCGTTGAAAATGGTATTCGTTATTTCGAAGGCCATGAAGCCCAACAAGAATATCGAAAGGCTTTAGGCAAGTAATCAGGGTTGCAACTTTGCAAATTGAATGTTCTGAAAAGCTTAACCAATCTAAACCAATTGGACCAATTTTATTTTAAACAAAAAACCTTTCTCAACTCTACTGTCTAACAATTCTCCTAAAAGTAGCATCTTGTATTATCAAAGCAATTTGTTAATTATTACAATTTTTTAATTGATTGCCTTAATTAATATACCTAAATAGATACGTTAATTAAAGAGAGAGCGGATATTATGAAGCAAGAGATGGAACTTAAAAAGGAACTAGAGCTGCAACATGTTAGTCCCATTTTCCATTATTTTGCCGGAACGTATATTGCGGTGAATTGATTTTTGTTTTGTTTTGCTGATTCCAGGAAAAGGCGTATCCTTTTGGTAGAGTATCTAACGGGTTACCTCGCCCCATGCCTATGCCAGGTAGTACCTGGGAGGCAGGGTAAAGGGTTAGCCTATAGAAGTTATCTAATTTTCGCATGTTTTATTTAGTTAATTATGTGATGTAATTACAAGACAAGATTTAACTTTGCAGATCCAGTTTTTTCCACTACTAGATCTTCAAATTTACATCCATATCCAATTCACGTAAGCCATTACAAAATGAAACTGACAATTTTTAGAAAGCCTAATCAATGTATGGCATCAAAAATGGTTTTTAATTAGAAAAATCGTAACAATTCAAACAACCATTTGTACGACCCATGGGGAAAAGGATTCGGAACACCTGTTCGAGACCAATTTGGGAATGCAATTCGTTTATCTCCAAGGTGGCAGTCTAGCGCTAAAACCGATGATGACAAGCTAGAAGTAGGCCTATGCAAATTTACGTAGAATGAAATAAATGTGCTTACATTGTACATCAATTGAATATGTAACAAATACAATCAAATTATTGTAAACGCTTTAAAATATTAATTATGTATCAGGGATTGTCTATTCCTTTGGGAAAATATTGCGGTGGAGATGGATCGCCTCATTTTAAGGACGACAGTGGGGTAATAACCAAACTTCAACGAACTTTGAACAAAGAAGGCGTTAAAGGTAGATTTTTTAAAGGAATCATGATTAAATTTTTTATGATCGAAAATTATAGTTCGGTTCAACGGCTTCATCAGCCAACACTGTTTTCATGGAGCTAATTAAGATTAAAGCTATTGGATTTATGATCTTTTTCATTTTTTAGCAAAATTTGCCACATAATAAAATGGAATGTTTTTATTTGAAAAAACGATTTTTTGTGTAAAATTGGTTCATAATTTAAAAATAATGGAACATTTTACAAGCATGAAACAATTGTTAAAAATAAATATTTTTTTCTTATAAATAACTAGATTTTAACTCGAATGAAGATTCGGCATTTCAAAATAGCAGTCATGATCTTTCTCCCGGCACTAGAAAAAGACGAACATTTTTGGAGAAATTGGCAAGTTCATGCACTTTTCATTAGTTAAAAATGGAAACAATTTATACATTTCTGACTGGTTTTTTAGGGATGGAAAGAAGATTTGGAAACCTCTGAAGAAATTGAACGAGGCAAACGACTTTATTTACAATATCTAAGTAAAATCAACATGCATTATGCAATGATTTCTAACCGCTTTTTAATGAAAACTAAGTCTAAAGAATTATTCATTTCAGAGGGTGCAATGGACGAAGCAAATACAGTCAAGAAAGATCAGCAAAATGCAGCGAAAGAACAAGTTCAGTCCAATATATACAATGATATGTCAATACTTTAATATTTTGTAACTATTTTTTTCGGTTTAAAGAGCAAGGAGATGGCTTTCCTAATGAGAGAGAAAAAAGTTGGCTGCCCTAGTAGGCATTCCATCACTGGATTTATTTCGGATGACCATAAAATGCGTGCGACGGATGTGACAAATAGGGTATAGGTCTTATTTTATCCTTTTTTGTTGTTGATAATTTTAGCCCTCATTACCTCGGTGATTATGCTTTGTTAGAGTACTCAAAGTTATAGTGAAGAATACAAGAAGACTTTGGCTCAGCAAGCTGAAGATCGATATTTAAAAACGCAGAAACTGAAAGAGCTCGAACTCTTAGAAACACAAAAGGTATGTATTTTAATACAGTAATCTAATATTGAGAAATTACGATAAACCCATAAGGCAAAGTTATGTAATGCATATTTTTCTCGTTCAAGCATTTTGAGGCATGGGATTCGCTTTGGCAGAGGCCAGGTCACGGTGCACCAAAAGACCCTATCAATCATCGCAAAGAAGGACTTTCCTTTTTATGCAAGCCTATCAAAAAAGTTCAGAAATGAAGAACTTATGGAGACGTTGGCAAAAATGTTGTATCTGTACAGCTTGGCTAAATAATTGCTGTTTTCCGATTTAATTTTCAGTTCCATGTAAAAGCTTAGAACTTCCTAGTTTTACCTACTAGCAATAATGCACTAATTAAAGAAAACTCAACCACTCTACTGTGATTCAAAGTCCATTATTATCGTTTTAAATGTACAGTATAATGAATGGTTAGTTAACAAATTAATCGCTTGTTTTTGAAATATTTTCATGGCTCATCTTTGAAATTTGAAATTCGCGCATTATTTTTACAACTCATTTTTATTTTATGACCTTCCCTATTCTTGTTTGTCATACGCATGCGCAGAAACATCGGATGGCGCGTGGCGAGTAGCGGCGCTCTATTCTAGGAAAAAGTCTTTTTTTGGAGTTAATTCGACCATTTTGTATACGGTTTTATGAAATGAAAGTGGAGATGTCTGTTCCAAAACCTCAAGTTCGTCGCCGTAATAAGAAGAATAAGTCGAAGAAAGCAACGGAAACTATTTCTTTAACACGAAAGAACCAGGGAGCTCTTGAGAAAGAAGTAGCAGCGGTAAAAAAACAGGTAAGTTAATGCCAAAAGAGGCACGTGTTTGTTATCTGAGTACCGGCCACATGTGCAATCCTATAGTGCAGTTTGTTTCACCCTGCAAAAATTAAAATGACAGTATAATCAATTAAATTGAATGCCTTAATATAGCATCGCGCATCTGCTTGAGAAGTGTATATCCGTTTTACATGTACTGCATAAGAAGCATGGGCAACGCTGCGTTGCTGGCTGATGTAAAGGAAATCGTCGTCCATTACTAATGACAACATTAGTAATGACATTACCATCAATACTAACTTCTTCAGTACATTTCGTTCTTATTTATATGATATTGCCAAATGACATTATTTGCTTCATTACCAATGAACACACATAAAATTGAGGAGAATAAAGTGATGTTCAAGCTTCACAAACAAAACAAACTAAGTAATGAGGGAATTCCATAATGAATAGCGAACCCTATATGGTCAACTAATGAAGTAACCTAGGTCACGCCCCCCAGTAATGACGCCGAGCACAGAAAATCTCTGTTCACATCATTACTGACAATCATTCCATGTCATTATTATATATAATGTCAAAAGTAATGATGGTCCAAGGTATGCTTGTCTGAAGCAAGCACTTTTTATTACTTAACCATTGCTTGCAGCTTACCCTGATGATAGCTGTCATTTCTGTATATCTGCTGTCATGCTCATTGTGGTTGTTATGCACAACAAAACTGGATGTTCTAATACTGACTATTTATTCCTATATATAGATAAAAAATGGGGAACCTCAACCGTCTGGCCCACTAAAAAAAGGTGTCGTCTATTTGGGTCGCATTCCTCATGGATTTTATGAAGCACAAATTAAAGATTACATGAACCAATTTGGAACTGTGACTAGGTTGCGGATCTCCCGGAGTAAACGTGTATGTTTGAAAGCTGTGGGACTCAAATTCATGATTTATTAAGATTCATCACCATAAATAAAGTTTGCATACTGATTAGTCAATTTTTTTTTCAGACCACAAAAAGTAGAGGATATGCATTTATCGAATTTGAAAGTGAAGAAGTTGCTCAAGTTGTAGCGGAGACAATGAACAATTATTTGATGTTTGAGCATATTTTGAAATGTACGTTTACCCGGGAAATCACATAGAGATTAAGTTAATTTGCAATAACACGGTGAACTTTTCGACTGATGCTATGTTTACTACTACTTTAGGTGAAGTCATCCCGTCAGAACGAGTTCACCCAGCAATGTTTAAAAACTGTCATAGGATAATGCAACCCAATCTCAAGCCAATACTTGCTAAGAGGCAGTTTAATTGCGTGAAATCTGAAGAAACCTTAGTAAAATCGGAGCGACGAATGGTCAAAAGTCTGTTGAAGACAAAACTGCAGCTACAGGCCATGGGTATTGATTTCAATACCGAATTACTAGTAAGTATACCCCTAATACTGTAACTTTGGGAGTTGTGTGAACTACTTGTTAAAAAAAATGTCTAGTGCATCTCAATTACTGATGACTCCCCTATTTATTTGTTAAATGTATTAGCTTATGTTGTGTTGTGAGTTTTAGGAATTTCAACTGGATTTCTAGTCTTCATGTTCAACACTTATGACTGGTTACTACATAGAAGTAACCTAAATGGCAATTCATCTGACTAATCTTGAAGTGATTATGAATGCATTTATTTGTCTAAATTATTGCTAGTAGATTGTCTTGCATTGATAATGCAGAATTATCTGGAATCAACCTTTAAGAGAGATTATTTTGAAAGGAGCATTCGTTTGCCAACGGATAAAGGAATATGTTTGCCATATTATCTAAAGATAATTAGTCGTACTTGTAATTTAAAAGGCAAAACTTGCAATCCATTATTGTCGTTGTTTCGAAAATCATTGCATGTTCAGCTAATTTTGGAAACAGCAATAAGAAGAAATATATGGATATTCAGATTATATCTTGGCAAAATGCACCAAATGGCCCTGTTTGTTTGACGTTGAACATACCTAGAATTTGTCCTTAAATAATTGAATTCACCCTTTTTTTAACCTTGGTGTAAAGAAAAACACGCTAATCTTTTCACTATTATTTAGGCTCATTATTGGTAACTTTGGTATAAAGAAAAACATGCCAGAATTTCGTTTTTTTTTGGCTGTATGCCAATTTTTTAACTATTATTTAGGCTAATTAAGAACAATGTTGGCTATCCAGGAGGTGCAACACAAATCTGCATATTGGAACTTAGCTTGGTTGTGAAATTTTGTCTGTCTTTTTTTACTAAGATAGTGCAGCCTCCCCCTTAAAATTGAGTTCAATTGGGTTTCACCACAAAGTAGTGTTGCATTTATTTATCATTCTAAAATTTTGGTAAGTGAAAGAGTCTTTAACAATAACATTCTTGCATTTTAGCTAAAAAAATCAAGCAAAGCCGATTCTGAATTTAACACTCCGGCACCTTCATCAGCTAAGCGTATCAAAAAAGAGCTTACGCCATCAAAGGTTCTGGAAATAGATTCTAGTGAAGATGAAATCTCCTTCAAGACGCCACCAAATGTATTAAAAATCAAGCGAGAGAAGCCAAAAAATATGCAAAAGACTATTGCATAAGTCGTGATCTTGTTCTTGTACTTGCACTTGGACAAATTTCTGATAAAGGTGTGAAGTTCACTTTGGAAATAAACCATAATTTGAATTATAAAAGCCTAATGGATAATTACTGGAGACAAGTTATTGAGAAAAGCTCCATTCAAGAAGATTGGTTGTGATTAATAAATTATCTGTTAATTATCTGCAATTCTGTTAATTTGCATAGAATAGAAATAACGTAATTTAATAATGCACTGAAAAGAAATGTGTTCCAGAGTATCGGTTTATTTATCACTTTCAGCAAACTGCATTATACCTGCCATTCAAGCATGACATGAAACTACGATGTTGAATGGATGGTAAACATGTTTAAAACCTTTGGCCTTGTATAGAAAATCGTTTGCCTTGCAGAACGAAAAACATGCCTGGTATCATGACCTTGTCAATAACAAAAATAAAATAAAATTAATGAATTTAAGTAAACGTTATGAAAGCGCTAGTACAGTACGAAATGTGCGCCAGGGTCAGGTTAGCTTTGCCGCCCATATTGAAAGATTATTTTGTACAGTATTATTAATGATGCCAATGCACGTTTACTGATCATGGTCATCGATACATGTATAGTATCAATTTATCAGATTGGTTTACAGTATCAGTTAAATAGGATATGTTAACGTATCTGCTGACTTGATTAATTATTAGTCAAATATTTACAGATAATGAGTAGAGCTCTTAAAATACAGTGTTGATAATTTGGTGGTAATTTCATGGTGTTTAGATCTGATTTCATGAAATTTTGCTTTTATGCCAGAACATTTTAGAGAAATGTAGTGCAGTATTATTCAGCTTGAGGAAACTAATGAAGATTTTGTATTCTGGCTGAAATAATGAACGGATTTTGCCTTGTAGTTCGATTAGCCTTTCAGACGGCCCTTTAACGTTAATTTCTGTAATTTTAATTTTAATAATGTATCCATATACTGTACCTATGAAAGGTTTTTTTTGTCAGGTCTGAAGGTCCTGGTAATTTATAAAGCAAAAATAAGATTTAATAAGCAGTAGTTGATGGTAATGTTAACAATCTTGCTTCTGGTTGCGACCATTGAGGATATTAATAAATAGCTATCATTTTACAAACAAGCCTATATAATTTCAGACAAAACGATTATTCATCATCTTAAAAGGAGAACTAAAAAGAAACTAAAAATCCAGCAGCGTTAAAGATAAGTTAATGGTTTTCTGTAGTTCGAACTTATTTTTCGCGTTGGTTTTAATTTTTATTGTAAATTTAAATCGGTGTTTGTAACGATTCCAAATGATTGAAAGTTCTTTTAATGCCTTCCCCTCGAAGTTAATGTTTGTCATTGAACTCACCTTCCCACATTAGTTGGGGAATAAATATTACCATTTTTGGAATGCTTACATATATATCGCAACTACATTTTATTGCGTTACAAATACAAATAATAATAAAGATGAATTTTTTTTATTTAGTAAGTTTAATTAAGTAATGCAATTTAATTTTCTTTTACTGTACCATGTTCGTTTTACTCTTTTGGAGTGGTTGTGCAGCGTCTTCTATTTGAAATAAAATAATTAATCTGCATACAGTATATGCATATGTAATGCTGATTTATGCAATGCTATCGTTTATACATGTACATCTTCATGCATTTTTACATTGACATGCTATTGAAGCATGCTGTTTTAATGAGCAGTTGGTACAATAAGACAAAAATTAGCTGCCTTTTCTTTGGCCTTCATTATTTTTGTAGCTCGATAGTTTTTCCGATGTGCAATTTACTCCCCAATTTATGCGAGGAAACGATATCCTCTTATTATAACCGAGAGGGTGATTTTGTAAAGGCCAAGAACTAATAATTTTTTCCAAATTGCTTGGATACTTCTCTCACGAACGATGTTCTCATTATCTTGGTATTTCCACGAGGTATTCTTGTGGGTGTTGCGCCTGCTTTTTGCCCAAGCCAAGGAAATCGGTAGGCCTAAATGTGTAAAATTTATGGGAACACCTTCATTCTTACTCATTTTAAAAAAGGTAAAGTAATGCTCTGTATCAACTCTGATGGTTTATGTCTGCCGCTAATTGATTGTCAAAGGCCAACCCACACCTGGTTATATCTGGAAAACGAACCTAGTGGAAGGCCAGAATATTTGTTCTGCAAGAAACGCCACAGAGACTACTGTCATTTAAATTGATGAGGATGAAATTATGCGTACGTTTCCTTTCGATATGAGCGGATATGCCAACGTTGTAGCCTCAACGCAGAAGCGCATGATGCTTTGGTGGACGTCTTATAGACACGAATGCTATGTCAACTCATAGCTGAAATCAGAGTTAAGGAAATTACATTTCAACGTTTATTTTCCTCGTTCATTTTTTATTCATATCCTTTTTATTTTGATCATCATTCCTATCATTCGATCAACATGCTCTCAGAATTTCAAAAATAAAGCTGTAAAAGGGACTGGCTTTCGAGGTAGTCATCAGGAAGTACATGGGGACTACATTAATGATTTATATTAAATGTGACTTCTTGGGAACACATTTATTCCGTAAACTGACAAAATCCACAAGGAGGTCATCGTTTACGGCCATCTTCCACTAGCCTACTACAATAATGTGCTAAGCTAACTTAACGAATGATATTTAGTTTTTCAGATAAGCGCTAAAAAGTATGCATTTCGGAAAGTTTATTTTAATTTTCACGCTATTGAACAAAAATGTTGGTATGCTATATGAGATTAAGTAAAAAATAATAGATGAATTCGGTGAGTATCCAAAAGGCCTATTAAGTTTTTCTGCCTAGTTGTATTGAAACCTGTCACGGACTTAAGGGTCACCCTGTAATGTATTTTCAATTAAAATGTTATTTCCTGGTATGAATAATAAGAGAACAATTATTTTATAGTCCGTGTTTTGTTTGGAATCATTAGCGTGATTATTTTGACTAAGCTTTAAAATATCGTCTCAATGATAGTTACAGCTTGGGAACTTTCAGCAAGTAATCTGAAGCCACGTTTTAATTAGTGTAAACTTGCTGAAACATTTTTCTTTTAAATTCCAACATTAATTCTAGCTTTGTGTTTTATGCCACTTTTTGTATAGTAAAAATAATTCGAGACGCTTGTAAATGAAAGTTTTCTTTCGCTGATGAGAAATGGGAGGGCACTTCCTCCTCCCAAACCATGGAACAAGGTCTTGTATTACTGTCCACTTAAGATTTAACATCTAGAGCTTGCGAGTCCCATGCAATCACGATAGCCAAGGATCATTGCATTTATCACCTTGAAACATGCGTCTGGTTGCTTATTGGATTACAATTTCATCTCCTATTCCCAAGCTCAGAAATCTGAACAAGACGCCCTTATTCCTGTGTGATATGACATGAAAAGTGAATTTATGACGAGGGACATCAGCACTGCTGGATTAAGGCATTAAAAATGCATGACCTCACACACGGCGTAGATCTGCTTTCTCAAGGAAAAAAATTATTTGTACTGTACAAAAATTGCTCTGCAGGTGCGTTTTCATAAATATTTTCTTCTTAATTCAGAGCAAGTTGGTTTGGATATACCGCTTTCAGACTTACCTCACCTCGCCGTCCTTTCCTGTCAGCATATTGATTTACAGTATTTGGCGTTCCTTTATTTATTTGTTGGACAGCATTAAATAATTATGGACGAATTTATAGTGCACTACTTTGCTGCACAATAAGTTGATTAATCATTTAATTCCATTGAAATTTCCTGATTAGAAATTTTAATAATGAAGACACGAAAAATGCTAACCTGTTTTTCAAATTAAGTTCATATTTTGAGGTTATAGAAAACGGTAATTCTGTTAGGGCTTTTTAAACTATTGATACCCACCTGTATGTATTCTAAGATCAGAATAAACTATTGTTCCTAAAATACGAGGAAATTCCACGCAAGAAATGTACGTTCACGAAGGAATCAGAAAAATAGATTGAATGCTGTGCGTTCTAATGAAAATAATAATATTTGACGATAAATATATTTTAAAATTTGCCAAATTTGCATGGATTACATAAATTAAACCTTTTAAAATAGTTGAATGACAAGCAATCGGTTTAAATTTGTTAGTGTACTTTTCTGTCAAAAAGCAACTTAGTGTTAATTACCTACATGTAATTTTAAAAAGAACAGTTTTCAACCTTTTCATGCTATAAAGAAATACGTTTTTAACGATTTCTAAATGTTCCAATGCTATTTTTTACATACATATATACTGAGATTATTTTCTGTGTCCGTTTAAATTTCAAACATTGCAACGCACTTCGTTAATGCTTTATTTTAGTTTCTTTCGTGAGTCATTTTTGAAATGAAAGGCTCGCCGTGTCCTTAAAGTTCCTGTTGATGAATAATTGAAAAACCACGATTTGTTTGAGGGTTTTTAGAAGGTGTACGAGACTGGCGTATAAAGTAAGCCATTCATTGTTTTGCATCGCCAAGCACGTAAGCATTGTCTGTTTGTGGAAAAAATAATAATCAAGGTTTTTAATAGAAAACTATTTCTGGTCTTCATTATTACAACGAGAAACAACATTTCGTCAACAAAAAAAGCTTCCATAACATTGACTCCTGTATAGACATTTGTTCATTATAGCAATCTGTTCTCCGAAAAAAAGATGTTTTTGTATATATTGCGTTTTATTGTAGATATTTTTGCATAGATTCCTATGCCTTAATTGCATTCAGTAGTCCAAAATTGTTTGGTCGAATGAAACGTAATGGTATATTATTATTGTGCTCAAAAGCAATATCACAACTCAGTGGATGCGTTCATGAATAAAGTTGCTGCGATTACCTTAATGATAGAGGATTGTTACATACGCCATATGTGATAGAGCTAAAATTTTATGTAGATGTAAAATGGATCAAACTGGTAAGTGCAATTCGAATAGTTATTTTTATGATTGTCATTAAATAATTGAGTAATTTACGCAATTCTTGTATATATTATAGTTATCAGTTTTATTACATTTATCAGGATTTTTTACTTACCCTAATACATCTACATTATGGACAGTTTATGTTTATGCTAGGATTCTTGAGGCATTCTGTTTAAAAATGCGCCCGTCCAAAGAATTACACGGTTTGGGCAAAAAAAATGTATTTTTAATATTTTCGACTATTTTTTTCCAGTTATCCTTCAATTGAATTAGCTACGTAGTTATACAGTTTTTATTTTCTATGACACAAGCTTAAAATATAAACACCTACATGTATAGATCATAGACGGAGAGTAGACTAGTTATTTTGAACATCTCTGGTGAAATTACTCACCTCCATTGCTCGCCTACAATCGATTTCTTACCATGCGTTCCTATTATTGCACTATAGAATTATTCGGTTATTCCGTATGAATTCCGTAAATAATTAATCGTTTGCCAAAATGCACATATTTCTCAACTATGTATTTTATAACTACCCACTTCCTATATATGATAAGCAAGATAATCTATCCTATATTACATTACTATAAAGTCGATTGGCTTATCGAATAACACTATAATTATATCAATCGACATTTTCTTCCAAATTTCTCCTAAACACGTGCACAGCTTAATCTTATTCATTTCAGGGCCGCTTTCATTGAATTAAAGCCAGTTATATTCTTGACGATGATTGGTTTTCGCTATAAATGGCTTAATTAACATCAAATTGAGGACATGCATTTATGTGACTGTTCATTGAGCTCTTCTTGAATCCATTGCGCTTCACTACCACGAGCCTAGAGTAATTCATTGAACTAATTATACTGTGGGCGAATTCAATAATTGAGATTGTGTAATTCATTTGTGAGGCTTGGCGCTATTATTTCATAATTGGAATTATTTGGGACTCAATACTGCTAGTTGATTGCAAAATGTTTGAAGCGAATCCGTTTATCTCAGCAGTTTCATGTATATGTGAAGGTCTGGGCATTATTTGTGTTCAGCACTTAACACGCAGAAATACGTTAAGAAAGTGAAGATATCAATAAAATCTTCATTGCGCTTATATATCACTGCAAACGACTGTCAAGCTTTTAAAAATCCTTGTTTGATGCTAAAAAATCACTTGACTCCAAATTACCTTCCAGTAAATCCAGTAAATTCTTCTACACTTTCTAAACTATATAATGTACATGTATGGACACTTTATAGTATTTAATTGTTATAAATTTTAAATTTGCAATGATACCATAGATTTTCTTATCAAGATTTTTGTGGTACTGCAGTACATGTACATTGTATGTTTGCAGTATTGTGTCTGTGCACAATCATGTAGAAATGTTTGTTCCATCATGTGCCTGGTTATGCAGTGTTTTGGAACCTGGCACCATTAAAAACATTACTGTATTGCTGAAATGTACCAATTATATTTTTGCACCGTATTGCTCCCATGTGAAAATATTTTCAAATAGGAGTGAATTTTCAAGTTTATTTTTTCCGTTGTTAAAACAAGGGATTAGTGTCATCAAGTAGCACCCATGCGCATCAGAAGTACAGTGTATTTACGTTAGTGTATTCACCTGTATTTTATAATTTAAAAAATAAAAAATATAAAAACATATTCACCGATATTCCTGAAAAAAAAAAGACTACTTGCTCAGCATTTTTTTCGGCGCCAGGTCACTAAACTGTAATCATATTTTTCACCTATTTAATATGCAATATTCACATATGCCAGAAAAACTAGCAATTTCATCCTTATACATATTACTCGCTTTAAAATCATGT
The DNA here is from genome assembly GCA_034700785.1 of Rossiulus vilnensis. NCBI lineage: Eukaryota > Metazoa > Arthropoda > Diplopoda > Julida > Julidae > Rossiulus > Rossiulus vilnensis. Next base: position 25,373 of record JAQIXS010000290.1, on the reverse strand, counting down.
CAAAATTTTAATAATCAATTCCTGATAATGAATGTGTGATCTGCGTTATGTATAATTATTGACTATAAATACATATACCTTGACAGTAACGCCAAAACGTTAAAAGTTAGATACAACTGGTGTTTATCTAGAGATTTAGAATTTGCTGCAGAATTGGCTTTTAAACGTCGACGGAATGAACTTGAGCTTGGGGCAACCGGAAATTAATAACTCATTATAGTTAGTTGCTATGAGCCTATGATCACGTGTTTCACCCACTTTGAAGAAGAGTAAATGGTACCACTTGAAACTAAAAGCTTTATAATCCTGTTTGAGGATGAGATAATTAGCAAATATGTTTCCAGCTAATAGTTTGCTAATACTTGTTTGTCATCAGGTGAGTTGGTGTGGGCCAGCCAACCCTACAGCTATTTGAATGCTATCGAGCATGATTTCGCACCGCTGTTATAAGTGGGGAGACATCATTACTGTATGCAAGTATATCCTTATGTGTGAGTTGTTAAATATGCTTCAACTGAAGACATTGGTGATATTCTTTTACAATAAATTTAGTTTGAGCTGTCCGGCTTGAGAGCGAACACATAAAATTGGTCACCATGTCAGAGCACATCTTTTTCTCATCGAGGTTAATTATAGACTTATACAAGTCAAGATGTCCTATATTTTCAATATCTTAAAAAGCGGGAATTGCCAAAGCGTACAGTTTCATGATGCAAACGGAATATAATTCATGGTTGCATAACTCAAGTCGGAAAAGCCCAATTTCATAGTCATGAATAACGTTGGTTACGTGCAACAATGTTAACAAATCAAATAGAACATCAATCAAGGAACACCTTATTAAGGATTCGAGTGATTTTTGAACTTTACTTGACTTTGATGATTTAACTCACCAAAAAAAAAAAAAAAAACCCGAGGGATTTTTCTTTTTAGAATGCGTAAATTTCTTCTTGACCTTTCTGCAAAATGTTCACTATTGCTAGCAAGTTGAAAATTGCGTCTCCCATGCTATTCATGAATGGAAATTGGCAAAATTCCCTAACAATCAAATCGTGTTTTGTTCACACTTGGGCACCCAACAACAGGCAGGGGCTGGAGGTTTGGTTCTCGTTCTGTTTGGCCTAGAAGCCTACATTTGAAGGACGGTGGGATTTTCATTTTTTCTTCCATAATTTCATGATTTTGTCATAGCTTGTTTCGAACGCTTCCTCGGTCTTGCGTCAACGCTTCCTATCCAATCGTTAACCCACCGTGTGCGTTGACCCCCGGAAGTGGCTGCCGATTGGAGGCTTCGATCCGTTCGCCCAATCTGAACAGGCGCTCGAGATTGGCGCCTCTGGCTGCCTTTGAATCGCCAGATCGTCGTGTAACACCCGTCAGACTGAACGTGTGCCATTTAGGCGCCTGGATGGAGTTCAAGATTCACTTTTTACTCTGTAAATAATCCGCGAAGGGTGCGCTCACTTGGATAGCAATTAGGAGGGCAATTATTTCTTCAAGGTGCTTTGCACTAATGAGCCAAAAGGTAGGCATGGATTTCTTTTCTGATGTTCAACTGCATTGACTTGCTATATAATATTTTTCTGGCTAGACATCTATTAGGTACACAAATTTCGCATGAAGTAGGCAAGTGTTGGAATTGTGGAACGCACGGAACGCTCCTATGAAATAAAATTGGTTTTAATGAGTGCTCTATTGAGCAAGTCGCAGACTTCGACACATTTTTATGGACAGGAGGACACAATGCACAGGAATTCTGTCCATTAAATAAACAATCGTAGTTTTTTGTGCACCCCAAAAAATATAAGCTATTTAATTTACTTGTACCTGTATTTCCGAAAACTGTCAAAATATTGATATTACCTGTGTATAATTGTATATAATGCATATACATGCATGTAACATACATGTAAACATAGCATGTGGTAGGTTTGTGATGGCAAGTTATTTTTTTCGAAAAAAACGTACGATTTTGTATTAGCTGCAAGTTAATTCAGTTCATCATGCTTGCAATGCTTCTATAGTACTGATAGATTTTAACGTTATGTGAAAATTCATCATAAACTATGAGTTATAAGATTGAACCATAATGACGCCCAGCTGCCACTATTCATTGAAATTCCCGCAATCACTTATGTCACTTGTAATTTAGCGTTTGTTGCAAAATGATCAGTTGTCTGAATGGAAACCACACTCGCAAAACTGTCTAACCATTGCCGTACTAATTGCAAAAATTATTGGATATGCATATAAATTAGTTAATAGGCCTATGCATTCTACCTAAATTTAGACGTGTAGCTACTAGTAACGTAATCTGAACCAAGCCAGCTGCGTTTCATCCTTATGGAAAATCCAAGTACAATTGTTTATAGAGCAAGTGATAGTTTTAATTTTCGAATTTCATCGAAAAAAATATAGATTCTGTATTAGCCACAAGTTATCCCGCAAGCTTCTTTTGATCAATAAGTATTCATGACATTGTAACATAAGAAAACACGTAATGTATGAATTCATTTTCAAAAAAGTAATTAATGTCTTTAATACAATGGTATATGGCGTGTACTGCCAACATTGTCTTCAGCTTAAGCTTATTTTTCCAGCAATGATGTTGCTAGGCGTTGTGCAAAATAAGTCATTTAATAAAGCTTGGTGATTTACTGTATTCCCAGACAAAAGTAGTAGATGAATTCGAATTAATTTAGTATTGTAAGCATTTCTCACCTTGACCTATTGTATTGAAATTACATTTTAATTGCTTGGAATTATTTCCGCATAAATTCTTCTCAAACTAACTACTTATCACTGCCACAAGTAGCATTGTTCTTAGCTAAATCCGGCAATAAACTTAATTTCCTGCACAATTCTTTACTGTGATGTAAAGGCATCCAAACTAATTCAAACCACGCGATCTTCCAGCTAAAATGATGTTGGATTGAACGTCAACATCAACACTAGCTCGCTGTGTTTTCAACATTGGAACTTGGAAGTGTAGGCTATAAATCATAACTACTGCTTTCAGGGTATAAGTGCATTAATGTTGTCAGTGAAGTTATCCGTTTCTACTGTTACTGAAATCCGTGGGAAGATATTTTCATTCTCTTCGTGATTTTTTAACGCAAGCGTTCATAAACTCTTTTATGCTGGAGGCCATGTCCTGCATGTAATTTGAAAACATTTTTTGCAAGAGGGGCATTCACTTCATTCACCCTTTTGACTTGCGAGGCCACCTTTTTACCTGCTAGGAAAGTACGCTGAAGAAATTAGATATCTGAAATTACTAGTTATGCCAGTTTGATTTAGTTGACTTATAAAAAGGTAGGTTACTGTCTTTCCACTGTATTAATTGTTCGGTTCACAGAATGTATTCAAATACAAGTGGTATAAAAACCCACATTTTGAAATGTAATTGGGAAAACCTTTATATGCAAGTTTTTGATGTTTTGAAGTTTGTCACCTATTTGCCAAGCATGCGTTTCGCAATTAATGAATAATTCTTGGCAGGAACGCTATACTAATTTAATGTTTTTGTAAATTCCTTTAACCTCTTTCTTTCTTCTTTAAATTATGAATTGCTATAAAAATGAAGAGGATTAATGTAATGCATATGCGTCATGTATTTCGTGTTTTTATGTCAGTCAAATGCTAATCAGTCATCTACCTACTTGAATCGAAAGGTTTTCCTGCTATTTTATTGCGTAAAAGCCACATCGAGATCAATTCTGAAATTTAAACACACCATTCGCTGTGAAGGGAAAAATCCACTTAAAAATAACGTGCGACTGTATATTTTAGAAATGCACCTGCTAGCGCACGTTTTATAAGGCTCTCTTACAATGATAGTACTTTTTTTAAGAGAATGTTTGCTGCCAGAATTAATATATAATATATAATAATATTTGGGGGCGGATTCAGAAAAAAAAAGACAAGTAATAGAGAATGGGCCACCGTAATACGAATTTTGATATTAATTCCTTACATCTTTCTAAATTCCCTTTTGAAAATGGCTTACCCACGTTAAACAATGAAGAAAATGCAATTAAAACCAAAGGGAATTTAAACGATATCTAAAAAAACAACAGGTGCATTCCCTGGATCCGCTTATAGGGTGCGTCAGTCATGTTACCTCCGTTAGTTGTGTTGTTATTAAACTCGGCTACAACAACAAATAAACATTGAGGCATTCTGACAGTTTATTATTAAAAAGCCTGTACGATGTGCATGTACAAGTTAAACCCATGAAACATAACATGATGCAATGAACTGGTTTATTTTTTTAAATAAATCATCACGTATTTATGTATGAAAGATTAACTTTACATTTTCCTCGTTTGACTCCAACTATGATTGGCTAATGATCACAGCTATGGTCAAGGAAAACTGTTTCCATTGAAGCCAGTAATTGTTAAGCGTGAAGAAGTCGCGTAAAGTTTTCAGAATTCCCTATAACGTGCAGCTGGAATCGCGCTATGTCTAATAAGATTTGTAAGAAATTAAAGGATACGACTTTGCTTTGGTATTCCATAAAACTGTTTAATCGTTTAGTTTAGTTCATCACTGACTTATGATGTGAGCATGTTATTGTAATATTGTGTTCATTATCGTAATGTAAATTAATGATTTTTAAAACTTAGATTTTGTGTTATTTTCTCGGAAAAAAATTGTTTTTACTCATAATACCGCATGCAACTATTTATAGTATAATTCATCAGCTATTTAAACCCCTTCAGGATTGTGGTGGGTCGCAACTTGAATGTACGCATGTGTTGAAAAAATCTGCTTCAAGAAATATTCATGACTGAATTTTTCGCAATTTCGTTAATGGAATATTTATCCATATATGCTCGGCAATATTTTATGATAATCAGAAGAAACCTGTTCTGTTATTAAACATTACAAATGCATTGCTCTTAAATTGACTTTCTTTTGCAGTCAACGTACATAAATCTTCATATTCAGTAAAGTTTTGACTTGACAATTTTCTAATGTAAAATTTTTTAATTTTTTATTTGGACTGCTATACTCGCTTTAGCGGAGTATAGAATGAATCCTAGGTCTGCTTATTGACTGCACAGATGCTTCTTTTACTATTTAGTGACGCAATATACATGTATCATGACCTTAGTTATTGGGATTTAAATTAAACGAGGCTCAAAAGGACGTTCGCGTTGGGCGTTGGTGGATTTGCATTTATAAGTTAGAAAAAGGAAGCTTGCAAGTTGCCCGCAACACCATTATTTATTTCTTGACTGCAGTTGATTGGTAAATAAAGTTAGCATAACACCCCACGCCCGATACCTGATTAGGCATAGTACACGTGTTTCTATGATGTAAGCAATGAAAGTGCAACCTACAAATAAATGCACCAAGTAATAGTTTTGATTTGATTGGCAAGCCCAAATAACTTTACAACATATTAGCCAATCACAACGGATAGATATCCACATCAAAGCGTGCGAGAAGAGCATATTAGTGGGTAGTTTTATAACTTCCATTTTTCAGAACGACCTTGAATGCATCACGTTTGTCGGCACGTAGGATGTAAAAAAGATGGATTAATATTTATGTATTATTAATATCAGAAGAGTTGATGAGCGTGATTGTTAGTGTGTTGATAGCCTTTCAGAATAGCTTTCATATTAATAATGTAGCTAGCCGTGTTATTTGAGGTTTATTGTTGTTTTGGATAGTGTAATAAAGGTGAACAAATGAGAAAAAAATGTCTGCAATATAAGACAAAGATGATTAACCGCCAATGCTCTTACGCCCCCACAGAACTTATTATGTTCCAGTAAGGCGTAATTGAAATCATTTGATCATTTTCCAAGGCTACCTTTACCTTAACCTTTGAAAATGCACCAGGAAACTACCCACATTGTTTAGTACCTACAATAGCCATTGCGAAAATATTAATGCACCATGCGATATGATAGCTCTGAAATCACTTCTAATAAAGACATCCTTGAAATAGCATCGCCAGAGATCTAACGAGAGTTGATTGCTAGTTATGCGCAGCAGCCATATTTGATTGAATTCTGTTCGTTGGCAACAAACATCATTGAAGGTTTTGCATGGTTTGACAAAGATTTGACAAAGCTCTAAGGCAATATCATTTATTTTAATGTATCTTTACAACGAGAGCGATGTCCCATTGCTGTATTTAAATGCAAATCACAATCAAAATTCGGTAAAGTGTGGTTATACTTTGTATATTCTTCTTCACAATTAATCAAACGATAAAATACACTCTTTGCACTTTGTTAATTGGTTTAATACTGTTTCTAAATAAGCATTATTCTGTATACACCATGTGGTTTTACCATTTGCAAGAAATCCTGTTCTGTACCTGTTTTGTTACAAACCTCAAGTATTACTTGAATTTTAATGTATAAAAGTTTCTTATACGAGTTTAACGACAATGTCAATCAAACCAAATCTTGAGTATCTGTTATTAATTAATGGTCTGACGTTTGTCGAGAAACTTGACCGGTTTTACAAGAAAATGTTTCTTGCTAATGGAGGATGAAAGAAAATCATTTCTCCTGGTATGGAGAAGCACATTTGTAATTGTATCCACTCCTTTCACTTAATTAATTGATAGCTGCTAAACTGACACTTCGTCCGTCAATGATGAACTTGATGAACAGTGTTTTATGTCATACAAGTGCATAAGTCACGAACTATTCGCGACTTGACGTCACTTGAGTTACACTATCTATGGCACAAACTTTCAGCAATTTGGCCTTCTATCTGCAGTTAAAATCAAACGACAAAACAATATTAATGATCTTCTAATAATTTGGCTATACCTAGCATTAACGCATCAAACATTAATTGCACTATTTGTTGAGTAGAACACATCGTCAATTATTATAGAACTAATTTTCAGTTTCTCTGTAGCCTTGCTTACATCTTCTGTTGTTTAAACTGATAAATTAAACACACACAGGTAATAATTTAAATAGGTCTTACTAATGAGTCGGCTTTAATCGATGTTTATATTTTCGAACCCTTTTGGACTGGTTTAAGAAACACGGATTGAACAGGTTAGAATCTACATGAAAGGATTACACAATCGTCCTCTATAATTTGGGCATTTGCTGGGATGTAGGAAACCAAGTATGTGCTACTAATGCTCACATCTTGGTAGTGGAAAGTACACTGTATTTATTCTATGAAGTTTTATTTTGAACCTAATATTTGGCAAAGTTTATTATCCATGGGCCCGCCATTGTAAATGGAGGTCTATTAACGGGGCATCTGTTTCAGAAAGAAACCGAATCAGCAGCTCTAAATTATTCTGTTTGTTGATATTGCATATAATGTACACGAATGTATTCCGTTTACTTTGTTTACAGCTTTCTGACTCCAGTTTCCGTGGCGTCTCAAGCTACCCCTCAGCACTACCATTTCTCATTGGCTTTTGACATTAAGCTGCAAACACCTGGTTCGCAATTTTAGAACTAAATGTTGCCTTTTGTTTTTCCAGTAACTTGCAACACTTCAAAGACTTCTTCGCATTGTAACGGGCCTTGACTCGGCCTCTTGGCTCAACCAGAAATAGATTAGTACAAATGTCTAGTAGCCGTGAATACTTAGACATGGACAACTCAAAGAGCACATCGTCCATCAAATTTAAAGCGAAAAATGGATTTTTCATCGAACGTTGGGCGGCATTCTTCTTGCTTCTGCTTTTTATCGGTTCTGTGGTGGCCGTTGGACTTCTAGTCTACTACTTTAGTCCTTGTCGGTCTTCAGAGGGCATGGCAGAGGAAATATCTGGGCGTCACTCCCTGGCCAAGCCCAATGTTTTGCTTCCAAGAACATTGAAGCCCATCAACTATAATGTGGAGCTGCAACCATTTCTGCCGCCTGAAGGAAACTTTTCCTTCGCTGGAAGAGTTCAAATAAACTTCCTGTGCATGGAAGAAACCTCGGACATCCACTTGCAAATAAACAACATTTCCATATATGAATCGACTGTGAGTGTGAGCAATTTTGAAGATGGATCTAGCGTGGAAATTGACAAGTTCGACTACGACGAAGTGAAACAGTTTTTTATTATCCATACGAAAACTCAGTTGGTGCCTAATAACACTTACAATGTGACCATCAAATACATGGGGCTGCTCAATGATATCATGTCTGGTTTCTACCGCAGCTCTTATAAGAATGAAAAGGGAGAAGTCAAGTAAGTAACTTCCAAAGAAGCTCACTTTTATACCATACTTAGAATATTACATAGAATATATCAAATATATTTTCAAATTTAAATGTAAAAAGACGCTTTGTACATTGGGCAATATCAAAAACTTCTGAAATATCAAAGTCAGCATTGGTGTTGTTAAATAACGTTAGTAGGAATATTTAAGGTCAAGTAATGATACTCAAAAACATGTTCACTTTGTATTTGAACAAAATTAGTTGACAAAATGGAAACGCATTTTGGTCATTTGAAATACATGCATAATGTATGTGGATGGATTTAAGCTGCGTATAAATGTACATATATACTCAAATATTGTATTTCATAAGATCACTCAAAGTAACATGTTTCGTTCTAGGCAATTTTTATGTTTATTTATAGTTAATGTATTGTTGCAGCTGGAAAACGCGTAAACAACTTTCTAAAGTTTATGAAGAAAGGTAAACTGTTGATGAGACATTTAAACGTCATAAGGTTGCAACTCCTTTTCAACTATAGAAATAAAGAGTCGGAAGTTGGACATACTCGACTGCTTTAACATAATTCACTACCAGGAAAAATAAAAAGCCGACTCGAGGAACGTGCTTAAAATTACTAAACGACAAAGCATGTTTTTGTGTTCTGGTTCCCGTTGACTTTCGCAAGGTCAATATCACTTCATTTTCCTATCAGGTATTACTATCGCATTGTCCAATATATGCAAATGCTTTAGTAGCCATCCAGGAGCTTTGATCTATGTAGGATTTCCCAACTTCGATGTTATAGTATGTCTCTTGAAAACGTCAGCGACAATTGGATTTGTTAAACTTTTTAAACAGAAAAACAGCTGTTTTTTTTTCAAAGCCATTGAATGTGCAAAAACTCACATTTCGGATCAAGCATAATTGTCACAATATACACTGCATGATTATTGACTCCAGGGGGAAATGACGCTCGCTGTTTTCCAAGGTTGAACCATAGCATCCAGCTCAAAATGAAATTTATCATTTTCATTTTGCTATGATCCGCTCAGTAACAACAACGTTATCACTGATGCATAATTTTTTTGTAGAAGGTTATCTTTTTATTCTTTGACTCATATCACACGTTGCCTTTCATCCATAGACGCATGCATCGTCCATGCCTGCAATTTGCTTTCCAAACTCAAATGCTGTTATATCAGTGCCCAATTATCAAAGATGATAATAGACTCGAATGCGTTGTATGACTGGAAACCGATTTCCGGTTGTTGTCAGCAGTCCATTCAAATGCAAACGTGTCCCTTTCATAACCATCGACAATGCAAACGCGTGCGAACTTTGTGCTCGATAAATTGATGTCAACATGCAACTTCGGCACCCTTAATCTTAAATTCTTACTGGAATAGAACTTGGTAACTCTGCAGTTACCAGGAAGCATATCATGGCAATTCACGTACAATAGTTGATGCTAATTTTTTGATTTGAAATATGGAAAATATTTGATAAATGCCAGAAACCTATATAATCAATGTACGTTTGCATCTGTGCTATATAAATGCCTTCGAATTTCAGTGAATGAAATCTGGAAGCAATAATGTTAAGCTCAAATCTGGTATGTATCTGTATATCTGCATATACCAGACCAAAAAAAACCATTTAGGTAGTTATGCTCTTTGATATTCTTCTGTTCCTTCATATTTTTATATGCGAATATACTTTAACAAGCAATTAATAATGTTGTATAACTATTGTTTCACAATAACGATGCGCCTCAATGGTTTCCTCATTTAGACAACATTTCCAAATAATATTTGGAAAATATTATTTGCAACAATTCGTTGAATTTTGATTTTGTGCTATACATTAGATGGCTTGCAGTCACCCAATTTCAACCTACGGATGCAAGACGAGCCTTTCCAGGATTTGACGAACCAAAATTTAAAGCTAAATTTGATATCACGTTGATTCGCCCGTCCAATATGACGTCGTTGTCCAATATGCCCATTGCCCGTACAGAGGATCGGTGAGTATGGTTTCATCGCAATATCAAATTTTTATCATTTAACTATTAATATTGTTGTACCGTGATATTGGAATTTCAGTGAGAATAATTGGAAGGCCGATATTTACGATACTACAGTGGACATGTCCACATATCTTTTGGCTTTTGTCGTTTCGGACTTCACATTTAGAGCTCAAAATGCAACTAATACGCAGGTAAGTTACAAAACAAATAAGAGTCAACATGCCCAAAATACATGACAACATGGACAAAATAAAGAGATTCTAAATTACATAGTGCATTATGATGAAATTATTCAGTAGGCCTATATGGAATGCTTTTTTTTGCATAAACATGTTGCCTATACTCAAACATGGCATTGCTGTAATATTTAGAATCGTCGTCTTTATGACACCATGCCGTTGCTACTTCTGGTTTTAAGTTTCAATACATTTATTTTAATAGTTTTGGTTTTACTTTGTAAGGAAATTCGGTTTTGGAATGTTCCTAAAAACCTTCATGCAGAATAACATTAAGAAATAATCCATCACATATGCAAATAGTGTTTGTGCAGTAGTGGTTCTGTTCAACTAAACGAAAATAAGGTTTTTTAAAAATTATTTATTTAACAATTACTTCCAGTTTCGAGTGTGGGCTAGACCAGCTGCTCTGGAGCAAGTAGAATATGCACTCATGGCTGGACCAAAAACTCTGGATTTTTACGAATTCTATTTCAATGTATCGTTCCCACTTCCAAAATTAGGTATTTGAATTAATCACATGTTAAATAACATGTCATGTTTGTGACATTTTTATTCAGTGTTGATTGGGTGAATGGTTATAAAAATAATTGTGTGATTTGTTTCAGACATGATTGCTGTTCCCGATTTTCGTGCTGGTGCCATGGAAAACTGGGGTCTGGTTACCTATCGCGAAACAGCTCTGCTTTGGGACAAAAAGATATCATCTTCAGCCAATAAGCAGCGCGTACTTGCTGTAATTGCCCACGAACTAGCGCATCAGTGGGTAAGGCAGTTGAATTTATTGAAATTTATTGAGATTAAAACTGAGCACATGATATAGTTCGCATGCATACATTTCGAGTAAACCCTCTGTGAAGAATGTGAGGAAAAAAATGTAAAACATTTTTGCTACATTTGGAGAAAATCCTCCTATTTTTATTAAGCAGAAATTTAATATTGTTCCGACCTAAAGGTACAATATATGACTGCTATTGAATGGCGGATCCACAGGGATGGTTTGTCAAATGATTAGCTGAAATCCCCCCAGTCGTCTTGACAAAGGAGATGATGGTGTTCTTATGAGTTTTGTTTTTAGTTCGGAAATTTAGTTACGCCAAACTTTTGGGACGGTCTTTGGCTTAATGAAGGTTTCGCCACTTACATGGAATATGTCGGCTCCAATCATGTCGAACCAACTTGGAAAGTGGTGAGTAATTATATCCCAACAGCATCATAATTGTAATTATGAGTTTTGTTTGAACTAAGAAATATATTTTATCATAGGCTTTTTCAAGTTTAATTAGCTGTTTAATGCAAACAAGACATTGAAAAGAATGTGTTATATTTAATTCATTTTTAGTTTGATCAATTTTTACCAAACGAAATAATGTCTGTTTTTGAACTGGACTGCCTGGAGTCCTCACATCCGGTCTATGTGCCTGTGAATCATCCAGATGAAATTAACGAAATTTTTGATCGAATTTCTTATAGCAAGGTAAGGGTGTGAGTTGTATTATTGTATAACAGGTGCCGTATTGTGCATTATAACAAATACTGTATGTCAATTACAGGGCGCGTCTATTATTAGGATGATGGAGCACTTTTTGGGCGAATCGACATTCCGTAAAGGGCTAACTGTGAGGATAAGAAACGGAATTTTTTTAAAGTAATTTTAAGAGTGACGACAGTGTTTAACTTTCAGCTTATATTTGCATTTTTTATAGACTTACCTAACCAAGTTAAGCTATATGAATGCGGTGCAAGACGACCTCTGGCATCATTTAAGCGAAGCTTCAAAGGTTGATCAGACCAATATCAATGTTAAAGATGTTATGGATACTTGGACTTTACAAACGGGCTATCCAGTTGTCAAAATAGAGAGAGATTATGAGAAACAAACCGCTACGATCACACAAAAACGATTCCTTATTTCAACCAAGGAAAATAATGATTCAAACGCTTCGTAAGTTTGCATTTTTTTTAGAAAATCTCTAATCTGAAGCAACCTAATTTCACATATGTTATGCTTGTTTGCCATCCCTATGGCAATTGGGCTGCTTTTTTAAATTTCATCCAGGTTCCAATATATCTTTGTAGATGTAGTTGATAGTTTAGTTGGCATTTTTTGAATAATAAACGTAATTTAAAGATCCCACCCAGAAAAATGGACCATTCCAATTACATACACCACATCCGTCGCCAAGGATTTCACGAGCACAGCTCCTAAACTATGGTTCCATAAATCTAACGGTGAGTTAAATTGATTTGTATAGGTATCAGGCATTGCTATTAAAAAAATCTAAATATTACGCCGTTTACTTATTTGTTTATTTAGAAAGCATCACGTTAAGTAGTTCTGACGGAATTCCATCGAGCAGCGATTGGATAATTTTCAACATTCAAGAAACTGCATATTACAGAGCAAACTACGATGAAAAGAATTGGGCACTGCTTAACGATCAGTTAAAAATAAACCACGAAGTAGGTTTAATAATTAAAAATAAATTTTTCAACAAAATACTAGAAAATTAATACCTTTTCTTCTAATTCCTTCAGTTAATTGATGTAACAGGCCGAGCTCAAATAATTGATGATTCTCTCGATCTGGCAAGGTTTGAAATTGTTTTACGTTTTCGTTAAGGCAACTGTGGTAAAGGATTAAATAAACTATCTCTCCTATTTTAGAGGAAGAGAATTAAATTATAGCATTGCGCTGAATCTCACGACGTACCTGTCAAAAGAAATGGAATATCTACCATGGGTGACTGCTTTCGATAATTTTGACTTCATTGATACTATGTTGATGTACACACCTTCATATGGAAATTGGAAGGTATATCTAAAATTATATGATTACATGCATAGTATGTTTACTGTATCTCGTGACACTTAAACTTTTATACTATAAAAACTAAAATGGATTTCTTTATTTATTTTATTTTTTAAACTCAAGCAATATGTCCTCAACTTAGTAAATCCTGCCTATACGAAAATCGGTTTTGATGATTTAGCAACGAATACTCACTTGGAAAGGTAAACAATCTTTTTTGAAACTCATATTTTTGTAAGGAAAATTCAGTTATACTGTTAAACATAACGGTTATTCAATTTAAGAGTACAAATAACTATCTAAAATAATTCAGTTTTGCTACATGTATGCCTGGTTTTAAATAAGAATTGAGACTGCTAATGATCATTCATTCTACGTGTATTTTCCCTTTCAATATAGCAGTAAACAAAAAAGATTGTTTCATTTGCTATTTAGATTGCATCGTATTGAACTAATTTCCTGGGCTTGCAAGATGGGCAGCAAAGACTGCCTAAAGAAGTCGTCAGATTTATATTCTCAATGGATGCAAAATCCGGATTCAGATCCGTGAGAACCTTGTTGCGCACTCAGAATGATGCTTTTTCTTATCCGCATTCAATAGAATTGATTCAAAGTTGCCCTTGTTGTAGAATTTCTCCAAACGTGAAGAAGGTGGTTGCCTGCAATGCTATTTTAGTCGGTGGAGAAGCTGAGTGGAATTTCGCTTTTGATCGCTACCTGAAGTCCAATGTCGGTGCTGAAAAAGACATGTTGCTTTCCGCACTGTCTTGCTCAAATGAACCATGGCTCTTGGGAAAGTAAGACCATTTATGTCTGTTTGCACGTATCTTTGTTGGAAAAATATTAAACTGTGGTGTTGTCTTCGAAACAGATATTTAGACTTGTCCATCGACAAAAACTCTGGCATCCGAAAAGCTGACTCAAGCCATGTCTTCAGCAGAGTTGCTTCTAACCCGATTGGACGGTTCCTTGCCTTCGACTTTTTGCGGGACAAATGGGAAAAAATTAAGGAAATGTACGATAAATGAAACAAACGACCATCATTTGCTCATTTTATGTTTCTATGTTCATGCGTTTATTTCGATTTTAAGACAAGGCACCGGGTTCTTTGGCATATCCAGTATGATAAAATCAGTGACGTCTTCGCTAAGCACTCAGTTTGAACTTAAAGAGGTAAATTATCATTGATGATCTCCGTAACTGAATAACGTATTTAATGGAAGACCTAAAGATGTATCATTGCATTGACCTCATGGTTTCTTCTGTTTTATTAGTTGAAAGAATTTGTGACCCTTCATAAAGAAGATCTTGGCACGGCCACCAGGTCCCTCCAGCAAGCGATTGAAGCAACGGAAGCCAATGTCATGTGGATGAAATACAGCTATTCTGATGTTAGTTCGTGGTTACAACAACAGGTGGTGTCCGCTTAGCCAGTTTTACCTTTCTTATTATTGAAAAGAAAGCATACTTAGTTGATTTTATTTGAGAAATATTATTGCATTGATTTAAAAAATGTGGTATCATGTTTTTACAAAATTAACACTTCATTTTTTATAAGAAGTCCGCTCTAACTAAACAATTTAGTAACTTGACATTTAAAACCGGAATAACATACACTCTGCATTCTAATCCGAAAAAATCCTTCATCCGACTTTGTATTCATACACGCGCATTTTTCTAATAATAGGCGCAAACTTAATAGGATAAAACATAGGTACAAACTCTTTCATCTTTCCTATTTAAATCATTTTATACGCTTACTATTTTGTACATAAGCGCATGCTACGGAATATTAATTATTTTATCGACGTATATCAAAGTTTTACTGGTCATTTATTTTATGTCTTGCGATTTTTTGTAAGGTGGTCATGTTCCGGGGTCTCCAAAAAATGTTTAATCTACATTTCTACTAAACAAAATTATTTAGAAAACACATTTGGAATTTTTTTTTCAAAAAACGCATGTACTGGTGGAAGCAGTGGAATGTTAAAATTGAAACAATGTTAACCTTAAAACATTTTTAAATTATTTTTAAAGAAATATTGATAACAAAAAGGATTTTAGTGCATTTTCTCAAGATATTTATGACGCATAATAAATAACTCCAAAGTGCACAGAACTAATAGATTTACGAGTATTTTTATTAAAATATCATAACTAAGGCGTTTCAGTGAAATTTACTTCAGCAATTTCCAAAAACGATATCAGATTTAATGGTATATCAGCGCACATTCTGTTAAAAATTCCACCGCTGATCAACACACTTTGAAGATCCTGATCTACATGTACTTGATAGCAGCAATGAAAGTAATATTACGTTTCGCGTGTAATTGTTGCTGTTTGAATCTAAGTGTAAATAAATACATGCATGAAAGATAGTATCTTTCAATTATCGTAATTTAATATTCATTCGTGAAGAATCTAAGTTTAAGATTACCATATTTAGAATTGCAATACCCACTAAAGGAATGACGAACTTATGTTTCAGCATTTTTATTGATAATTGAATGGCTAACTCAACATAACTCTGAAATGGAATTTGATGCAATTTAATCGATACATAAAATATACGACAACATATCTTTATTATGGCTTTTATAGTCTACTTTGCCCATTCATATATTAGAAAGTATAAAGTATGGTTTCAAATGCTTATAGCAAAACAAAAACACGTCATGAATATATCTATTAAGATTTGTCTTAAAATTGTTAGAAAACGTCTTCTTTAAAAAAACTTACAAATTAAAAAGTTGAATGCATGCCGTTTGTATTGGGGTGGTGAGGTCGAGCTGCCTTTGAAGAATTTTGAATTCTGGCCCTCGCCATTATCCTGAGTAACGAAGTCATTTTATATGTACATATATTCTATTTCAAAGATTTTTGGTATGTACACTGTATAGGATAAACGATATGTTACAAGATCATAATTACGATCTGAGCCATCCAATTCGTCCAACTGTTTTTCATTACTTGTAACCAATTTGAAACCTGTTGCCTGAGATCGTGCTCTGCAATTGGTTTGTGTTAGCGTCACATCTTGCGTCACATAATTTTCGTATATATACGATAATTGTATCAATGATGTGATTTTTGGAAACAGTTGGGTGAAGATTCTCTTAAGATGTCTTATTCAGTTATCTTTTCTATTATAATTATCCTTACCTTCTGCTATTTCATGCCATTCATTTACACAATGATTCAACATGACTGTGAAAATGACGAACTAACGCTACCATTTTCCAAAAAGAATCCAAAGCCGAAAATCGCTTTACCGGATACGGTGGCTCCTCGACATTACACCTTAGAACTTCAGCCATTCTTACCACCAAGAGGAAACTCTTCTTTTGCCGGAAAAGTTAGTATCGCAATTCGCTGCATAGTTCCAACGTATTCGATTACTTTGCACAGTTTGGATTTGGTGATTTTTGAACCCACAATAAGAGTGCTTAACGTCAAGAATCTGAAAAGTATCCCAATTACCCAAGTTGTATTTGACAAGACAATGGAGTTTCTTGTGATTCATTTGAGTCAAATCTTGGATGCAAAGTTTGAATACAATGTCTCCATGCAATTTTTGGGGTCTTTAAACGGACCAAAATATGGATTTTACCAAAGTTCCTACAAGGACATTAATGACACTACTAAAAAGTAAGTAATCATGACAACTATCTTTGGAAATCAGTTGCAAGCGCATCAAACATCAAATTATTTTCAGGTGGTTTGCAAACACTCGATTTAAACCAACTGGAGCCAGACGAGCCTTTCCGTGTTTTGATGAACCGCATCAAAAGGCAACGTTTAATATCATCGTAGTCCGTCCGTCTCATTTGCGCTCAGTTTCTAATATGCAAATTCACCATACAGTGAACAGGTAAAGCATACAGTATATTCCTTTTTCACCCAATGTTTCTTCAAGCTAGGTGCAAATTGTTTGAAGAATTAATTAGCCATATTAAAAAAAGATTGAAATCTGGGTTTAAATATGCAATTTTCAAAATACTTAAGTTCTGTTTAATGTTTCAAATTCAGGTACGTTTAATCGTTAAGGTATTAAAATCAAATTTAACATTGTAAATAGAGCTGGAGGATTCGTAGCGGATTACTGTTTGTCGAGCAAGCCTATGTCTACTTACATGGTATCTGTTTTTGTTTCGAATTTCAAGTACTGGCAAGATTCCAGCTCGCATGTTAAGGTAAAACTCGAATTATACTTCAAAAACGTTTTTATAATTCTATAGATAAAATTTCTCTAAAATTTCAATGATGTGTCGTTTCAGTTGCGAGTATGGTTTCGTCGTTTATTCTACCAGCCTTCAAACAGAAGCGAGACGCATGCATTAAACAAAATAAGGGGTGCAATTCATTTTTATGAGGATTACTTTAAGATATTTTACCCTTCTAATCACCTGGGTACTTCAGTTTTATTATTTATAAACATTAAACGAGTACATATAGAATAAGAATAATATCGTTTTCGTCTCAGGAATTAGATATTTAAATAGCTAAATAAGTAAAACCTGTTTTAATTAGAAAAAAATCCAGAAGGTATGATTGTCTATGTTATTTACATCTTAATTATGTCATGAAAGAGCCTGAAGACAAAAATACATCATATGGAATAAAGTAGACAATACACGGGGCGTTGTGCTATGATAATGAAAAGAAAAGCTGAGAAATGAAGTAGGCCAAAAATGTTTTCTAAAAAAGAAGAGAGAAGATTTAAAGAAAAGCCTCAACCCCTTTTTTTCTTTAAATCTCAATATTTTGAACCTTATTTTTTATGGTTTATCATTTTTTGAGTAAAAAAATTAAAACTCCCTAAAGTCCTCAACTTACGAGCCAAATAATGACACATAACAACATAAATTATAAAACTTCGTTATTTAAAAATGAATAAAAATTGACCGTAAATATCTCGGTTGCCTTTAATTCATTTTATTAAATTGATTGCAATGCCACTCCCTAAAAATATCGATTTTAGAAAAATCTGATTTGGCAAAACAATGTTTGCATGAAAAGTGTGATTTTCCATTTGAATGTTTGTGGAAATCGATTAAGTGATCACGTGAATACAATTTTCACTCGCTTTACTTGCTCTACTTACACTTACTATATAAATAGTGGCGTTCCTTTAATCATTGTCTTTCTAATTACTAATAGATTTGGTTGGTCTTCCTGAGTTTGAATCAGAAGTTGCAGAAAGTTCGAATCTGTTGGTTCTTCCGGAGTTGACTTCGTTCTACAAACACCATAAAACATCATGGAGGGATCACCAACGGATTTATCGGGCAATATCCCATGGTGTTGCTCACATGTATTTGTGAGAAAAATATATTGTATTCATTCTTCAACTAACTATTGCCAAGTCTTTTTATGATGTCCGATTCTTGTAATCTGTAAAGATTTTTTTCTTTTTATTCCTTTCAAAGTTCAGATGCCGCATATTCATGCATAATTGATATATGCATATATATGTATATATCTATTCATTATTTAATGTTTAATGAGCATGTATATATAAAAATATATATGATGACTAAATTACTAGACTATAGAGCGATTATAAAAAATTGAAGGATTGTTTCCGTATTTGACCTTTTTAAATTTTTAACATTTTAAAAAATAGTTAACAATATTTGTAAGGATATTTGTTTTCTGCAACAACATTTAAGGGTTTGTTTGACGAAGCTTATCTTTTTTTTTGTTAAACATTCATTTCAATATTTCGAAAAATTAGCACTAATAGATATTTAGCAGTTGTCAATCATTGTGTGACTCATAAAATTGCAATTTTCTTAGCGGACATTTGGTGACGATGAATTGGTGGAATGACGCCTGGCTGAATGAAGGATTTGCAACTTACTTTGCTGACGTTGAAATCGATTCATTTTCTCCAAACAATAGCATTGTTAGTAAGTTGATTTATTCTGGAGTCTGGGGTTGTACATGTAGTACGCCATGCATGACAGTTTTGGAGTCTCCATTAGCTGTCACATTGAAATGTTTTGATTAATTATAGAAATAGAAGAGGCTGTAAAACTAAATAATTTTTTTTCTCGCTATTTGGATTTCAATGAAGGATCAGTTAAAACCAGCCCTAATAAACTAATAAACTAACCCACAAAGATCTACAATGTTTCTGTATTATATGGAAGCCCCTTTTATTCATATGTTTGTTCTTTATAATTCTTACCACAAACACGTGTTTTAGCTTGAACAGTTTTACGCACGTCACACCATGCTTGCTTTGCACAAGGACAGTTTTGAAACCACGTGTGCCCTTGCATGTCCATGCAGGTCCAATATGGAAATCATTAAGAAGTTTAATGACATAACGCATCACAAGGTAACTTAATATGCATGTTCCGGGCCAGTGCATTTGTTGACTTTCAATAGACAATATTAAAATATCAATCTTAATTAGGGCGCAGCTTTAATTAAGATGATGAAGCACATTTTCGGCGAATCCGTACTTCGTAAAGGTATACGAGTAAGTAACGTTAAATTTCACATTTTTTCCCCACAAATTTACACTTAACATTTTATTCATTAACATTTCAGGATTATTTACTAAGTAATAGTTATCTTACTACTGTACAAGATGACCTTTGGCATTATCTCAGCAAGGTAGGTTAAAAAGATTTACTATTCATTATTTCATACTATAATCAACAGTTGATTATCATTCATTTTTTAACAAATCTGATTGCTTTCCTTCTCCAGGCTTCAAAAGTTGAAACTAATGTCAAAGAAATTATGGATACCTGGACCCTACAAAAGGGATTCCCTCTTGTTACTGTTGTGAGAAACTATGTTGATCAGACGGCCACTGTTAGCCAAACCCGTTTTGTTCCTACGCAGCGGCTATATTCAACTAAAAGGTTTTTTACTGAAGCAGTTTTCACAATAAATATTTCAGAAATGTAAATTTCTCAACTCTTCGTATGGTCAACAGAAAGACGCATTGGCACATACCTCTTACATACACGACGCAAGAATACCCCAATTTTGAAAACACAATAACGAAATTTTGGATGTCAAACAACGGAGGTAGGTAATCTATCAATATTATTAATTGTGAGATTTTTTTATTTCAGATTATTCTAATTAATAATTCTGCAACGATGGGATAGAGGATAGGATAGCGGTTTATCTTGAATTCATTTCACTTTCATAACAGTAGCTCAGTGTTTATTTCTAACGCTTTAAGATAATGTAACCTTGACGAAGTATGACGAAGTTCCTTCAAAAGCACATTGGATGATATTCAATATCCAAGCAGTTACTTATTGTGTTGTAAATTATGACGACCGAAATTGGAATATGCTGATTGGCGCAATAAAGTCCGGACGTTCACAGGTATTAAACTACTTAAGATCAATCGCATGTTTTTACATGCTTTTTTACAGTGAGATTTTAGTAATGATATATATACCACTCGGAAAAAATACAGAAATCCATAAAAAATAATCATCAGGGTATGACAAGTAGTCCTCGGAGTTGTATACGTACATTTATATTCCCCATGCCATAACTTAAAAGTCATTGTCTATTTTTATTGAAGACTTAAGACAATTTCTTATTTCAGGATTTTGGCTATATTAACCTGGCACAATTGATCCATGATAGTTACATCCTTGCCAAGTAAAAATGAATAGTTACTGTAGTTTTACCATAAAGCATAAATAGAATAAAAAGCGTTAATTATTTGTTATTTCATCTTCAGGGCTAAGTTGCTTAATTATGGGATGTTTATGGACATGTCTAGCGCCATATTGTTGAAAGAACCAGTCCATTTTGTGTCATGGAAAGCTTTCGAAACTTCTGTAAAAGAAATTTCCCATAAGTTACAGCATACACACTTGAACCCACTCTGGAATGTACGGTCGGCGCATTTACAATAATAATTAAAAAATGTTCAAATATTCATTGACTATTAACGTCGATTGATTTTGTTTCGTAGAAATATGTTCTTAAAATCGTGACACCCACTGTTAACAGAATGGGCGTCATGGGTATGGGAAGTCTTCTTGAAAGGTAATTCCCGATAAAAGAAAAATAGATAGTATTATTTTAAAAAAGGGATGCATTCATGCGTTATTTTCGTGATAGTCTGGTTTGGAGAGCTGTCTTTCAACTGGCTCTCAAAGCAGGGAAGACTGATACCATTGCAAGATTGGCAACGTTATTCAACCAACTAAAAACTAACAAATTGACGTAATATAAAACTGCCTAATTTGAAATTAATCATTTTAAAAATTTAAATATCGTGAAAGGTACTCTAAAATTGCAGAACTCATCATGGCGTCGAAAAAGTGGCCTCTTGCGCAGCAATTCTCAATGGAGATAACTCTGCATTTCCTTTTCTGCTAGAGAAATATTTGAATACGACATGGCCATCGCATAAACCCAGATTGCTAGCATATTTAAACTGCTTGAAAAACCCAAACCACCTCAACACGTAAGCAGCACATTTCTTTGAATTAACGGCAAATACTCCAAGTGTGATTACATGTTTTTGTTGATATATAAAAACACATATTTTGAGATAATAGCACTTGTGCTAATTTTTAAGATGATGGTCCTGAAATTTAATGTTGCCAATTTTGTATGTAATTAACATAATAGATTATTAGATTTGGCGTTGGATTCGTCATCTGCATTTCGTCAGATCGACTTCAAACAACTCTTCACCATCGTGACTTCAAGCATTGAAGGAAAAACCGTCGCAGTCAACTTCATTCGAAACAAATTGCAGCAAATTAAAAACAGGTAAATGCCCGAGTGTCATAGTCCACAAAGACATGAAAACTTAGGGAAAGTAATGAGTTAGAAAGTTAGGTCCAAGGTAAGGTGTATGGAGGTAGGGCCTCTCTGCTAGCCTGGGCCATTGGAATTTAATGCATTTCAAGAAAGTGTGGGGGAAATTATTTTAGAGGTGAATTTAAATTATGGTTTTAAGAATATCCCCATTATCGGGGTTAATCCCTTTTATCGGGGTTTTTCGGGGTTTTAAGTCGAAGAACACTATTTAGAATATTATTTTGAGTCCGTTCAATCATACATGTAGTTCGATCCGATAATACTTCCCCATTGCCTTTGCATGACCTCAAACAAATATTACTGTATCGACAATCTTAGTAACTTGTTTTAAATATCAGATTTAAGGATGAAACAATTTCGAAAATCCGTGTGATGCTAAATGCAGTGGCGAGTACATTCTTAACTACAGGCGAACTTAACCAGGTAAATAAATCTATTGATAAGTTATAAAAACGCACTGTAGTGTCGTGAATCAACCAGATAATACTTAATACCTTGGTTTTCGAACAGATGAGAAACCTTATACTGCACGTGAAAACGGAACTGAAATTTCAGGATGATTTCCAACACGCCATTGATACAGTGGAAACTAACATCAATTGGATGCGAGATAGTTATTTTCAGATAAAAGATCACTTGCATAAACTTCACTTGTGAAAACTGCAGGTGCATGGTTTATATATTAATAGGTGAGAACAGCTATTTTTTAACATATAATACATGTCTAAGTCACACTTGGCGAACATTTGACCTCAAATTGCTCGAAACACCCTTTCGAATGGAAGAGAGGGAATATTCGTGTTTCTGCAACGTTATTCCTAAAATAATATTCTCTATAATATATCTATATATATTGTAAGATGATTATATATATATATATATATATAAGTCTAATTATATTTAATAGGAATCGTTTTGTAATTGCAAGTGTGAATGGACTTTTCTTATTAACTCCTGCTGGATGAAACATACAATGAAATTTAAATTGTGCACCCACGAACGTCATTTAATTGCAACAAATTCAGGGAAAGTTTTTGACGGTAACGGAACCCTTATCTGGTTATAGATATGCATGCCTTTTCTAGGATGTGCATTTAATCCAGGATGTATTTTATTCTTTAAGATGATCATGTAGCACTAACACAAATATGTATACTATTTAACACTTGAATTCAATGGATACAATGAGAAATGTAAGTGTTAATAAATAAGATACGTAACAATGCGTGTTTTATATATAGAGATATTTAGATTTCAATCGCCATCATTATCTTAGTTGGTAAGGCTTTGGTTTCTTTCCTGTCTTTTGTCTAGTATCAAGTATCTAATGCACGACGTTTTTTTCGGGATTTTTTTTTCTTTTTCTTCATCCAAAGCGGATGAAGTCAGATAAATTGATTTGTCGAGTTTTAATTTGCATACAGAAAATGACGCAATTCTATTAACAAAACAAATATATTTTACTTCAAATTAATGTTTCGCCAATTTCTATAACGTGGTCTGGACTTATGGAAGATCGGGGACACTATTCTTTCGCGTTGTTAAGGATTAACAACAATCTGTAACCCAACTTTTCTATGAATTTGTTAGTAAGACTAATTGCACTGCCGCAAGAGAAAAATATAATTAGTTTTTATTTTGAAATTGTCCATAAACCCAAGGTTAAGCACAGTATTCGGTACGCTCATAATGAAATTTTCGATGGTAAATGCAAGACGACTCTAAGTTATTTGTTAGAATATTGTAACAATGCACTTACATTGAAAAAGCATTACAAAAAGTTTAAAATATGATTATAAGATTGAAACATACATATTGAAATACTAATTGGCATTTTCGGTGTATGTGATCATGAAAACCTGTTATTTCCCCCACCTATATAAGCGCTGCGCAATTTTTAAAAAGTACACGTTTTCCACTAACTTTCAGCCAGAAAGGAAATTGAATGCACAAATTATAGGATTCTCAACCTGTTTTCGATATTTGCCAGCAATTTTAAGCACTGCTCTCGCCAATATTCTCAGTAAGATTATGTCGTTAATGTATTTCCTTTCACGTCATTTCTGTAAATATATGCTAAATAAAATCTTGAATTATCATAATCAGGATATTCAAGTTCGTCAAAGCGTTTCAATTACTCTCGAGCAATTTGAATCCCTGCCACCGCCTATTATCGACGTCAGACTTTATGGGTCCTATTTCAAATCCTTTGTGTATAAATAAGATAGGGATACGTTCAATGATCACAATCACCATCATTGCATGATTGCCAGTTTAGTGAAAACATTTTGATAACCTACTGGGGAAAGTTACGGACGATTCCTTGAAGATGATTAATTCAGCAACTTTTTTTGTTGCAATGAGTTTGACGTTATGCTCGCGTTTTCAGTTCATATCCCCGATGCTTAAACCAGGCTGTGATGACTACAACCCGATTCTGCCATTTACCCCTGAAAATCCAAAGCCATTATTCGCTTTGCCAGATGCGCTCGTACCTCACCATTACACCTTGAAACTACATCCAATGTTGCCACCGACCGGAAATTCTAAATTTTACGGAAGTGTTAACATCACCTTTCAAGTCGAAATCGAAACGTCTTCCATTACTTTGCACAAAGTGAATTTGAGGATTATTGAGTCGACAATACGGGTGATTAACACCGAAACTCACCATGTCATCTCAGTTAGCCGCGTGGAACATATCCCGGCGAAGGAATTTGTTGTGATTCATTTGACTGAAACTCTGAGTGGAAGATTTCCGTACGCTGTCTCTATAGACTATGAGGGATCGTTGGCTGGTTCAGACTATGGGTTTTACCAAAGTTCATACACTTCACTCGAAAATCAGGGTACAAAGTAAGTATATGGCTTTAATGAACATGCATATGTAGGAGCAAGAGTGTAAAAGATGCTAGTAAATTATATATTTTTTCAGGTGGTTGGCTGTTACTCGATTCAAGCCAACTGGAGCCAGACGGGCCTTTCCGTGTTTTGATGAACCTCATCTAAAGGCAACGTTTGATATCATCGTGGTTCGCGCAAATGAATTTATTGCAAATTCTAACATGCCTTTAAAAATGACAGTGAACAGGTAATTAAGATATTGCATACATGTTTATCATCATCTAAGGTTTTACTGCGCGAGATCATGCAGTTAAAATGACCTATTCTATATATATATAGATCAAAATTTGGCCACAAATTTACTTATGACATTTAATTTTGACGTCAAGTAAAATTTGATGCAATTATGTATAAAAATATGTAATCAAATAGGGCCTACTGTAAAACTACTACGGACATTATATTATCC
>JAQIXS010000289.1:0-53557 GCA_034700785.1 Rossiulus vilnensis | reverse complement strand
TTTTATATTTCTATAGCCTGATGAAGCCCTAAATAAGAGGGCGAAACGTCGCTCAATAAATTATATTGGCTGTGAATCCCCTGGTTCTCCTTATTGTCTGTTCAACCAGCCACATGATGGTGCGAGTAGATTTCTCGCAAATTCAAAGTAAATGGAATACCATCGCTTTTTCTTTTCAGCTATAGGAATGGCATAAAAAAGTTATTCAGATTTCCGTAATCCAACTCGATAAATGTACAGGAGTTGCTTAGCTTGGGATCTCAGAAATCATGGCAATGGTAGCGAAAATTGCTCGTTAACAATCCGTTCCATACAAACTGTAAACAATTTGAAATCATAACTTGCGGCTTGTGAAAATGTTTTTGACATCTTCAGTAGTCTCGTCACGAACAGGGGTCACGCTGAAGTAGTTAACCGCATCTTTGCTCAAATGCCACCCTCGTTTGTTGTTGTTATCGTAATTAAGCCAGATTATCTAGTGTTTGCTTCAATAATGAATTATTTATGGCTGGGCCCACCTTCACTTTACTTCGCAATAATTAGTGTATGTGGCCTACGCAAACAGGGATTTACCTTTATTTTGGGTGGTTTCATCCAAGATTAATTTGGATTTCAGGTAGCATACGGGATGCAGGTGCTCCTATTTTTCTTTGTGCTTAGGTTACTGTTATTTACCTTAAAAGCAAAATTATTTGCTCACCTTGCACATGTATCTAGCTTACTCTTCCGTATTTTATGTCCAAATGCTGCCTGTGGTGCGTATCTTACGCTTTTTTAGCTCCTCGGAAATTGTTAAGTGCTGTTTGACAACAATGCAATATAGGTTCACTAGCTTGTTTAACATACAGTTGGTAGTTCCAGGTTTTCTCCGTTACGATTATTTCATGGCCTTATTCTCTTGGCTAGTTCATAGCTATGCACATGTTTATATTGATTTTGCTTAATGCTTCTGGAAGTTTTGGGGGCCTGGTTGTTCTTCTTCCTGCTGCTTAAACGCTCTAAACTGACAATGAAAGAATCGTTCAGCCTATGTTATGCAATCCTGCTTACCTAGCAACCCGGAAGGCGAAATCTGAAGTTATCTAGAAGACTTAATTACTATCTGCTTAGACAGACGAGTTCCCATGCTAGCTTGCTCTCGCAAAAAAAACACTTCAGAACTTAGAGCGGAACTTTTGTTGTGAGAAATTATGACTTCATATTGATAATCAGCCTGATTTTCAAATTATTTATTCTGTAAAAACAAATGTTGGTCAATCGATGGGATTTCTGCTAGAATAGGCAATTAGCAGTCATCATTGATTTCTAAATGCTATACGTACTATGATTTATTTGAAGCTCGAAAAAGTTCCTGTATTTGTTTTATTTCATTTTTGTTGTGAATACGCCTATGTGTTCTTGGCAATCTGGTGTTCTGTTAATTATTTTATGACCCTGCCGTAAGTTCCATCAGTTTAATTATTTGGATCAATTAGTATAAATTGCCTTAAATATTTTCCAAAACATGACGTGTTTGATTGCAGAATATCGTACGGAAACTGGTAGTTTCAAAGATGTTAAAATCTCTACTTTTTTATCAAGTGTTAAATAATCGATATTAATTATGATATTCAAAACATGCATAGAGCCACTTGAAAAAATGCCTTACTTTCTGCAAACAGATCGAGCGTTTCAATATAGACCTAATAATCCTGTGTTGTCTGTTTTGCACGTCTGATTCAGCTGCCAAAAAGGCGACCTTCAGATTAGAAGATGTTTGTGGTTTAATTAATCATGCTTATGCATTATTTTTCGAAGAAAATCAACAGCATGGTTCGAGGAATTGCGTAAGCTCGTACGCAAACCCCAAAAAACTGCCGGTGCTGCATTTTCCCAAGCACGTTCACCTGAATTTGCGGTTATCACAACCTTGAAATCATCTCGTTGGTTAGGACTGGTCTGGTACAGTTTTAAACCGTGGATCCGGGTTTGTTTAGATTTATCATAAGCTCCACACCCAGGCTTACATTTTAGAATTCCTCCAGAAGTGCTATACAAATGGACCCCTTCGACTAGCCTCTACCAAAGTTGGACAGGGCTTGTTGCCAATTCCACAAATTGGATGGTAGTCTGAAGAGGGCATTTTCCCCTAGGTGGATTTCGATTTTCAATTCAACTTGATCCCGAAAACCCCGCAGTCTGGTCGGCTCAATTAATTACGGCATGGTCAGTGCCTCGATTGCCCAATTAAGCGATGGTTTTTTTTTGTTTTTTTGACTACTCATTCCATGATTGCCCAGGTAGACAGGAAGAGCAAATAACACGGTCGTCATGCCCTATCTACACCATTAATGAGCGGTCAACTAACTTATTTTACTGATCGTTCTTATCGCTTCCCTTTAGGATTCCAAATAATTGAGGGTTTGTCTTTTTTACCTTCGTATATTATCGAACCGGAGTTTTTGGCAGTCGAGTGATTGGATCTCGAGTGCTGGCCAATGGACGCTCGATGGCTTTTGATCTCCAAATATTTGCGATAAAAATATTGATGTCTACGGGTCACTGGACACCAGTCTTTGAAAAAGCCGTGAATTAAAATGTATACCATTAGTCCTTGAAAGCCTAGTGATCATTGGACAGCTTAATGATAGTATTTTATGAATAACATGCCCAATGAATTAGCAATACAGTAGGCTAATGTTTAAAACCAAGAAAAAACAACAATTTGAAATTTTATGCAAATGTCAGGGAGATTTTCATCCTCTTCATTGGCAATCCCCTCTTTTCTTGAACTTCTTCTACGTGTAGATCTCTCTCGTCTCACACCTGTAGCTTTATTAGCGAGTTAATTAAGATTCCTTGATTGAAACCTGCGATAAGGAGTGATGTTTTGGAAATGTGTTTCTACTTATTATTTATTAGGTTTTGTTTTTAAATGCCTAACCATTGTTTTGGGCTCTCCGTGACTTCGTTGTTCCTATGCTAATTACACGCCCACCGATGTTTCGACTGACCTGGATTTTGGCGTTTTTGTTTGTTCGTATAGACATTTTTTCATTTGGACATGGCCTGTCCTTCAGCGGACGGATCTGTCGTAATACGATGAGGTCGATTTGTGCGCAGGATACAATGTTTTAATTACGCCAAATTGCGAATTCAATTATCTTGAGGTCGTTTCTGAAAGTGTGATTTAATTAGATGCTAAACAGGAAGGCGTAATTGTTGCTTTTGTTGCGAGTATCAGAGGCGTCAGAATCATCATACAGTATGAAGAAGTCGTTCAGAAATTCCACTATTTCTGTCTAATACTTAATTTAGTTTCTCGAAACGACATGCAGTACATGTGGATATACTGTAGGTGCATGGTTGGGAATGGATTAAAATGAGCACAACCAAAATATTGCGTTGTGCTCAAAATACGGAAAAGGGAAGTGAGGTGGAATGATTATTAGAAACGATTTAGATTACCTTAACTAAGGTTTTTCTTGCTTATCGGGCACATCTGAGTTATTAGCTAAATTATGCCAAAATATTTTCCGGTTGGTTTAAATTTGGTCTGCGAAATTCATTCCCCCCTCCGAAATGGCTTTGTTGTTAACGAGACGATTTTTTTGGCATAATTTATTAGATTAGATATTAATAACAGGCGTGTTTCTTCTCACTGGCGGTCAAACCTTTCATTTTTTATTTCTCAGCTCGTCTCGCTGCCTTTAATAATGGGTAGGACATTCTTCTGAATTGTGGGTTGTTGAAACATTGACCCATTTGCTGCCCTTTTTATGGCGGAAAGTTCAACCCTTGCCGCTTTTGATGTCCCATTTAAAAATCGGATTTTTTAAAACTATTTAATGGTTTTGTTTATTTTCATTTGATCTACAGTATTAATGTAACGGTGTGTATTTGTCGTTAATTTTTTATAAACATTTTGGACAACAATTTTGTTCAAATTGAATTCATTCTGATTGCACGTTATGTTCCAGAAATGGATGCCGTGGCTTTAATTGCATCGCTGAAAATTTAGGTCGACTCTCGAGGAATTTTGAGCAATAATTTTGGAAAAATTATACAGGTATAGCGATGAACTGCTAATCTCTTTTTGACCTGGCGCGTTGTGGTTTGCGTTGAAATTATGCAAATTATTGGAATTGGGCAGTTCGTATGCTTGCGTTTCTGGAAAGAAAAAAATACTGCACGAATTTGAAGCCAGTTCGCGTTAAGCTTCTTGAAAATGCCCTACATATTTTCATCCAATCGCGAGGCCATTTCCAATAGTACTGTTTATTTCTGTTCCATTTTTGGATGTTTCGTACATGTATTGCCAACCAACGGTGCATTTTCCATGACCCTAGTTATGTTTTTACAAACTGACTAACCGTGACTGAATTGGGGAAGATTTCCCAGACGATCTTGGCCAATTCAGACCTCAATTGAGGTCCTGTTATTGTCATTTATAGCAAGCTCTGTGAATGGCATTGTCTCAAACAAGCTTTTCAGTAATAACGGCTAGCTTGGGTTATTCGTTGACACATTTTTGCTCGCCATATTCAATTTATTGAATTAATTTATGCATCCGATAAAATATGCATATCCTGTCAGGGGAACTCGCGCCTTTAACTCGCTTAACATTGCTTTTTTGCCAGCTGGAGAAACTGCTAATTGCGGTGGTGTTTTTCTAATGGGGCTAATTAACTGTTCCCAATTCTGCATGGACTCATCCACCCAGCCCTTCCCATGTTTGAAGTCTGAGCCCACGTGCTCGGTAAATAACTGTAATTGACGCTGTGGGGAGGCCCTATTATCGTTCCCATTTGCGGCATTTAAATAATTGAGTAGGTCTGAAATGGGTGCCGTTTTTTAAAATAATTTGGCAAGAAGACGACTCCACACTTGACAAAACTGGTGGCATCAGATTTTACAAAAATTTGGCGTCCATCTGCTGAATTATCAAGTCGACCGTGGATAATTAATTCTAAATCGTGTGCTTCTAATGAGCGGTTTAGCAAGTGATTTCCATTACGAAATTATAATAGCAGGATTTTTTTTTAACCGTATCGACGATTAACCCCGGGTTGGGCGAGCGTTTCCTTCCTATATGTTTTACACATAATAAAACGCCTTTTTTGGATTTAACTAGAGTATAACTGTTGTTTCCGTCGCACATTTCCAGTAGGTGTTTTAATGCGCCCTTGGGTGCGTTTCATTTTATTTCATTTGTATTTTTTTATGCTGACGCCCTTTTCAAATATGTCGATTGCAGGAAATTTACGTAAGGTTAGTTAGTGTTTCGAATCGACACGATAGCATGTTTTGCAAGGTTACATAAACGTTGGATGCTTGATTTTCAGTCAGTTTTGGGTAGCCACCCAAACCTAACCTTATCTATTTAGCATTTCGCTTTATCACCTTTTTATGATACTTACTTATTTTTTATAGGCATGAGATAAGTAACTTAGGTCATTTAACTAAGACATGCGCCTGCATTAATCAGCATTATGTCTGTCTAAATTGTGAATACATTTGTTAAGTCTTGAGATCACTGCAGGGTTAAATGCGTATATGATGTATAACTATAATTACTGCCTAGTTAGGGCTTATTAGAAAATAAAAGACTGTGCCACATTAAAAATATATATATATCCACCACCGCTAAAATCACAAAGTCATGTACTCTGTGTATTTCGTTCAGTTGACAAGACAATTGTTTTGAGCCAATGGTAAGAAATGAACACATTTGTAAGCAACGATCTGATACGATAGTCTTGACATTTTGAGCCAGTTTTACTTCCATTATGCACATTATGACAATGTGCCATTGTCATAAAAATCACTAAAAGGGAAACAAATAGGCTTTTCATTTTTATGACGGGGTTTTTCGGAGCCTTTGTTCCAATTCTCATCTTGTAGGAATTCATCTAACATTTTACTGTGGAATTTTTAGTAAATATGCATTTGCTAGCACAAAAAAACTGGCCCCTCCTCCTAAAGGTATTAAAAATGTATATTGATCAACATGTAAATAACCAATATACGTTTTTGGTTTTTACTATCAATAGTGACTTGATAGCATCATTTTAGTGCGGCGTTTCTCTGCAATTAAACGAATGTATACCAATGAGCTAAAGCTTATAATAGTTCATGGGTGCAGCCCGACGTGATAGCATTTATGGTGTGTGTGAAGTCTTGAATATGCAGGTGAAAACCCGTGCTTAAATGTCAGACAACCTTGTCAAGGCTGGTATTGGGCCCCAAGAGGGATACCGTGTCAAACGCTCGGCAAATAAAATTACTAATGATGTGATAACATCCAAAGACACTGGCGAATGATTATTTTTCAATTCTGCGTGGAATTTCCGATTTGTATTATCTAATGTGAAATTGCCCTGAGAAATTCAAGGTTCTTAAACCTGATTGCGTCCGTTTGATGAATGAATTCATTTTTTAAGATGGGAAAGTTGCATCCGGTTAACGGAGCATCTCGATGGCTCTCGTCAGTGTCACCCGAGGCAGAAAATTCCGAAAATGTCACCATCAAAAAGCTTATTGAGATTCAGAGCGCACTTTGCACTTAGCGTAAGCTAGGAAGTAACTGCTTCCTATAAAATGACAAATATGTGGGCCAGGCCAACGGCCCAGGAACCGAACATGTCGTTTACAGAAGTAAATTCCCATAAAATGGATGACTTGAACTCGTCTTCGAAGTCTCTAAAAATGAAAGGTAATTGTTAACCAAGTTCAAATCAGTATTCTGTAACCATCCATTTGCAGAAGGGCGTCTGCCTGCTTTGGCATCGGTTCGACAACTTTTTTAAACAATTCTTTGCAACGTTTCGCCTAAGCACATGGAAGTTGATAGCTGGAAACGTCATACATCTGATGTTACCTCTATCTTTATCTCTTCAAAATAAAACTCATCTGACATAATTTTGCTTGAAACCATGAATTAATGACAGTGATTTATTTTTCTGTAAAACTCGACCCGGCTTCCTCACCATGCCTGAATAAACGTCTGTTCAGAACAGCGCAGCGTCGCTATCAGGGGACATTTCTGACAGCTGTCGGTGAAGATTTATATCCATAACAGTTGCATGGTGTTGTGATTTGGGAATAAAATAAAATTGTATAAATAATCCTTTGCTTTTCTCTAATCTATCAACCCATTAGTCACTGTCTTTTATAATTACAAAAATAATGTACATCTAAATGTATTAAAGCAAATTTATGACAGGTTACAGTTTTACGAGAACATCAACTGCAGTTTTGCATGAAATCGGACATTTCATGGCAAATTAGTCCGATGTTTCCAAGAACCCCAAATAATATACAGTATATATGTAATGTAATTAGTGGACAACATCAATGTTTAAATTGTGCATTACGAAATAAGTGAACTATCAGCATTATATTGTTTACCAAGTGGTTATAGTTGACATGTCGTTATTCTAACTTCATATATTTTTACAATTGAAACTAATTTACAGGAACAGGTTTCGATTTCTGAACGAACAAACATTAAAGCACTTTGCACTTTGGCGTGAAACTTTGGCGTACGGGGATAGTGATGCTGTGATCATTATTGCAATGTACAATCTTTGCATATCATTTTATTGGTTAGGTTACAGCATTTGCGAGGAACGCGTTAAATTGTTGGAAGTGGTACAGCTTGACGATTATTTTTGTACCTTACCAGATTGTAATATCCGGAATACTTGCATTATTTATTAGAAAACTTTCCAGCATTTCTTTTTAACTCTCTCCGTGGAACGAGTTGTACCGCTTGTAAGTTCTCCTTGAACTAAATTATTACTGTTATTACCACAGTGTATTGGAAAGAACTAATGGGAATTGCAGATTCTGAATATTGATCTGGCCTTGTCCTACAGATATTGTAATTATAACTGCACAACCACAGACTATTTGTATGTGTCTGATGATATCAGGGTTTTTGAACCTTGCTGAATTACTATGGGGTGTCCAAACATTGACAGATCATTTGTAGTGAAATTACAAATGATAATCACCCAATAAATTAAGTTTAGCATTGCTATTTGCTCTGTTACTATATCGCTTTTGTATTGAACCTGCTTTGTAGTCTTCGCTGATTCTTCCTTGTTCATCTTGCAGCATTCTCTCTCTACAAATATCTTTGACATTTTTTGGTTGTCAGTATATGCTAAGTAACAGTACAAGAGCGTATTCGTTGTCGTAGTATCGCACCTCTGAAGCTTTTGGGGATTATGTTAACGCCTCAGGATTTCTTTTTATGGTCAGCAGGTTTGTCATAAAAAGACAGTTACTTGACCTGTCAGCTCTTGACTTCCATTGGCTCGAGTAATGACTTCAGATTGGAGGTATCAGTTACTTATTATTCCATGACAATTTTACTCTTCGTGATCTTGAATTTATTCGATAAAGCACAGACTAGTGTTTTTTGGTCATCACACCCGCCACGTTTATTGTCATTCAGAACGCTTAACTATTGTGCCAAACTTTCAATTACACGTAGCGTATTTATATAAAGCAGACATGCTCTTGAGGATGGGGTATTAATTTTCTGCCTTTTATCGAAGTTCAGTGACACTCCGCAAGAGCTTCTTTGGTCACGAATACCACTATTCAATATTTAATAGGCTGCTACAAAGGGATCATGACAACAAAAGCATTTTTTTCTATCATCCCTAGCTTGCCAATTGTTGATAGACTGCCAGCTTTTTATGTTCGTGCACCGGGCAAGGTGCCCATTAATTCATCATTATAAATGGAATAGTAAAGGAATACGTTTTTTTGAATATAAATGAGGCTTTCTGACTTTAAGAAACGAAAATTACTGGTCCAATACGAATGCATTTCATGCGAGAATTGTCATATTATTGTAGATCCTTAAAGGTAGGCAAGATTCAGAAATGCATAAATTCTCCATAAACATATTGTAAGCAAAAGTACATGTACATCGTAATTGCTTTAATGCACACACCCTGCGCTAGAAAGCTTCCTTTTTATCTTTATTTTACAATTTTGTAATTGGGCAACACGAAGATTGTGACAGCCTTACAATTTCCAAAGAAATACGAAAACCTTTTCCCCCAAATTGAGGTCACTTTCACCTCGACATTAAAAAATGTTCGTTATTTGGTATGTTTTCTTTATGTTTAATGAAGAGCACATTATGAGCTTACGTCTAAAAAAATAAAAAGTTGAAAATCCTTGATTTTGGATGGCGCCACTGTGGAGATCTTGACATACAGGTTTATTATTGCTGTGATAATTGTGTGATTCTTAAAAAAATGTTCGGTGTTCCAATTTATTGTTGTTGTTGTTTATTGCATTCTTTATATTTTAAATGCATTTCATTTTTCCATTTTAGTGGTTTGATAGCATTTTGCGAATTTTATTACTTATTTTCATGGGCTTGGTACAACCATCGATTCTACTAAAAGAGAATTTATTTGGGACAGCTGCTTGCACCTTTGAAATTGTGATGATTCCACAAGGTTCAATCGGTGGCTGAACTTTGGTTGTCCACATGCAGACTCATTCGAGCGGCACCAGAATTCCTTCACCATAATTGTTTGTTTGTCCCGGGTGTACCCTCTGACTTAAGTCAGCGAACCTCAGTTCTCGAAGCTGGAGAACGACTGATCCGAAATCACGGATGCCGGTGCCATACTCCATGATTCTGTCGATTCACCAAGCGGCTTCTTTCTTTCTTTTTCTTCGAGCCTTGCAGACATAACCCACATTAAAAAGATTTCCGAAGTTGTTGAGCATTTGGGTATTAAAGACTACTATAAACCTGTTGGACAGGGTCTGGTGCGCTGCAAAATTGTGGCATTATTGGCTAATCATTGCACAATGGATTCAGCGTTGTAAATTCTGCTGATGCAAAACTAAGCACTATAAAACGCTCATTTTGATTCCAACTAGTCTGGGTGTGTTAATGAATTGCGATTAATCGTTGAACACGCATGGTTGTATGGTCTTAGAATAGGGTTTTAGTTGATTTCGCCAATTGCTGAAAGTTTTGCTTTTTGGTTCGTTACAGATCAGTCCGCCCAGTTGCGGTCGTTGAAGACATCCTCTGGACTGGTGAAATCAGGGCCGCATCCGGATCTCTTGCATACGTCGGTCTCTCGTTCCGGAAGTGCTCGGGAGGTCAGTCGACTGGAAGCGCTGTGTGAAGCTCGGACCAAGGAGCTGAATTTTGTCCGGATGCAACTCAAGCATTGCGCCGCTGGCTTCGACTCCCTCGCCGTGCTGGTGCAGTACCTCACTCATGAGGTACGTGATTGATGCAAACCCAACCCACATTGAATAACAAAATTACACATTTTTGCTTTAAATACGTATCATACTTGCTAAATTTATCTTCCCCAGTGTATAAGGTCGTCCACAGTAGGGTCTCCGTCATTTTTTTATAATTAAAAAAATGTATAAAGTGTTGTCCCGTTATATAAATATAAAAGGATTTGAAAAAGAAGTTATGCAAACCGCAATGCAAGGTTGCATTGCAGGGAAAAGCAGTTTTAGGAGGTCGCGTAACTTTTGTATAAATAAACGGGACTTTTTGAAATGCTAAAAAAATAACGAAGACCCTAGTAGACGCTCAGTTCTATGCCAGGGATCTAAATTCGGCAAGCATAACCATAGTGGTTGGCATAGTTTTGAGTCAACATTGTACGAGTAATTTTTTTTGGCAGAGCCTTAAGTCTCTTACAACCACTTTAGATTTTAAATTGCATTATTGTACCGGTATCAGAACAATCTGCATGCAGTTGGCAAACAAATTTCTGGTTGGCCGCTTTCCAGAACGTTGAGCAGTCAAATTGTCATGGAGTCTCCCTACAACTGTTCAGAAATACAAGGGCTAGAATACATATTTTTATCAATCCTTGCTGCTATGCCAATATCAGACGATATAGTTCGTAAACATACCACAAGCAATATTATTGTAATTCCCCCGAATTCTGGTCACGAACTTCTTCCATTGGTTAGGGTTTTCAAGAGCCCATCGAGAAGAATGTATTTATATTTCTTGTTGATAGTCATCATAAATAGTCTTAAATGAATTTGCTTATTTTTTCTTATTTTGGTATGTCAATCTGGGATCTTTCTTCCAAGATGGGCATCATTTTGAAATAAACCGCCACAGGAACGGATTGTAAATTTGGATGACAAATGGGGTTAAATGCTGGAGTTTACGTGTCATCCACCTAACAAACACATAGCTAAAATATTAAAAACAGTCTCAACTTGGCAGTGCATGGTATGAACATGGGATGTCCACATGGACGACCAGCTTGAGCCCACATCCAGACTGAAGTTTGTTTACGAACTGGTTGCGTAGCGCTGTAGGAGATTGTGAATTATTAGGATTAGGGGGAATAAGCCTACCGGATTTTGTCATGGGAACAGCTTGTCCGAAAAAACTTTGCATACCAGACGGACCGCTATTAAGATTACTCCCCTTCTTGTTTTCGAATTTTTCCAGTATCAAGCAAACTTTTTTAAATTAGAAAAACAAAGTATGCACAAAACATCGGTTTTAGTGGGTTTTCCGAAAGTGATTTTTTCGTTTAGGAATAATAATGACATGAACGCTAGGCTTAGCACGCAAAAAACCAAACCGCAAATGATTTAGTCCGTTTTATTTAAATATAGTCTTTAGGGATTACCAGCTGATCAAAAAACTAGACACAGATAATTGATTTCCGCATGCTTTGTTTTGATTAAAAAACCTTTTCTAATAAATAGAAAGTCGGGGGCGAGTTTTTTTTTAAACTACTCCAAAATAATTGTGGTGGGCTGAAATTTTCGTTAAATGCTTTCTAATAATATTAAGCCGACAGGTTTTGAAAAACCGAACCACCGAAATGTTTGTAATGACTAGGCAAGAAATAGTGATATCTGTGCATTTTCCCATGAAAGGTTTTGTTTTTGGACATAAGGCTAATGAGGAAATTCTAATATGAAATTTTAATTAAATGTTAGATGCGAAGCAATTTTATTCTGCTTGTTATTTAAATAAATTGCTTTATAGCTGTTGCTTGGTCAGTTTTTTGCTGATTTGTTTTCGGCGAACAATTCGCCTTACTTTTCGGAATATATCCTACTACATTGCATGTGCTGCTGTCTTAAAATATTTAATTATAAGGAATCGGAACTGAATGGAGATACGTGAATTGTGTGTTCACGTTTCTTATCAATATCAACTCAATCGTTTGTCATTCTGAAGTTTTATCAGAGATTTTTGAAACAAAATTCTGATTCAAATTACTCTTTAGATAAGTAAATAATGTCAATTGATAGTTCATGCTTGGTAAAGCTGCTGCAAACACAACAAGACTTGCTAGTAAACTCATTCTTGATAAATATTTTTTTTTTGTCTTTAGTTTTCAATTTTGCGTCGTAGTATTTTAATTAAAATTGCAAGCGATATGTTAGGTTTAACAATAGCTTAATAGCGGTTGCTAGGCTATTACATTTTTTGCGCCTAAAGAGATCACCCTGGTTATAGAATCCCCAAGATTGCCTTTGTGCTGAATTCACAATTGGGATATTAAATAGAAACAATAACTTCCTAGTTACTAAAGCATTTATTAGTGGTATGAACCGTATGCCCCTAATGTATTATAAAAATGAAAATAGGGTTTTTGACCTCAGATTTGGTTGAAAAAAATATTTTAATTTAAGGAAGACTCATCACATTGCGTGGATTAGCATAATGAGATAATGTCAGCAATCTGTGACCTTTTTTCCCACTCCATTCTACATTCTTTCAGATTACGGACTTAAAATCAGTATATGGTATCGTTTATTATCAACATTTTTTAATCGTTTTTGCTGCTGTCATCTACTTGAAATTAAAATTACAACTTGTACTTTTGAAAGCAGTTTAACTCTGAAGTGTTTGAAACTATTTGCTTGCGAAAATGTATTCCTTTATATTGCAAAAAATGGAAAATAGGAAGATTTATAAGACTTTTACCTATCAGTTAATAAATCGTTTGATCTGAAAAAGATATTTCTCTCGTTGCAGGTGGGAGCATTTTCAGTGCCCGAATTGTGTGCACAGCTGCTGCACATGCAGGAAAAGTTTCAAGTCACTCATACAGAATTGCAAGAAGCAAGGCTTGAGCAGCAGTGCCTACAAGATGAAATTGCAAAGCTACATCAGAATCAACAGAACGAGTTGGCCAGAAGAGATCAACAAGAGCGAGAGAAATTGGCTTTAGCAGAGCACCAGTTAGAACAAACTCTTCAGGAAACGATAGAAGCATGTCAGTAGCTTGCAGAAAAGTTGTTTCTTAAGCGTCTGATCTTTAAGTGCCGTTATTTTACTTTTTCCTTCCTGTTATTTTTTTCAAGTGAAAGGTAGCCATCAAAGCGCTTTGGCAGAATTGACCAACAAACATGTTGACCAGGTAAGCTCCTAAATAGCTTGAATTCCATTAAAATATGCTCAGGTACAAACCATGTTGACAAATCTTGATCGTATTTTTATCAAGCTCACCAACCTGAAGAATCTGCACGAAGAAAAAGAAAAGGTGTGGCACGGTGAGCATTTGGATGACATTGCAAATCTTAGGCAGCAACATTTAAACGAACAAACAGGTGCGACGCTCTTGCGGGAATTTGTTTTTGGGTCATCCATACCTTAGTTGTTAACCTCCGTCATTTCGGTGATCTTTAGATTTGGTCAGAGTTCACGAGGAACAAGTTTATGATCTAAAAGTGAAGTACTTGGACCGTGAAGCCACGCTCGAACAACAAATTCAGCAGCTTACCGCTGATTGTGAGGATTTGGAGAAACGCCACAATGTTATGCAAGAAACGCTGTTGAGTGATAATAGCGACCACAGACTTCAAGTCAGTTCTTAAGCAAATGAATTTCCACTCGTTTTGCAACTTATGTCAGCACAGTCGTAATATTTCCGTAAAATTTATTGCAGGCCTATGTTACTCGATGCACCAGTCTTGGAAAAGAGGTGGATAGTCTGAAAGTTGTGTTGGAAATGAGGCTAAAAGAACTTCAGGATTTGAGGCGGGAAAAGCAAGAGGCGGAACAGTTAGCTGAAGAATTGACATTGGCTAGGGAGGAAATAAAGAAATTAGTGGCGAAGAATGAAGATCTGCAAGCACAGATTGTATCGAAAACAACATCTGAAAGGTGAGTTAGTTACTATTTTTTTTTTACATTCCTTATCACTAGATTATTTATGCCAGCCCTCCTTGTAAATTGAAATCACAATATAAATGGAATCTTCCCACGCAGATATTTGCTGATGGAAAATGAAAGCCTAAAAGAAAATTGCGAGAAGAAACTCGAGCAGTCGAAACGAATTTCTATGGAAAACGAAGCTCTTCATTGGCGTTTACGGCAAAGCAAAGAAGTTTCAATAACATTAAACCCTATTGAAGGTAAGATTTTCTAAAATTTACGAGCAATTCTACCCTGGGGAAAATACACATAGCAATTATAATAAGTATTTGAAGCAAGAATGTGTGAATAATTTTTTTCCATCTTTTCCTGAAAGCTGAATCTAATCCTAATCCTGAATTTTCCCACATCAGGCTCAGGCGATTCTTCCAACGGCAATGGCAACAGCAGTCTTTCGTATTACTGGGATAACGAAGGCATGGGATCGTCCATATCGCCCATTAAAGCACCCACAGGATCCAGACCATTGAGCTACCCGAAGGGCTCATCGCCTCATGGGAGTCCACGACTGTCTCCAAGCAAGGGACGCCAACCAAACAGCGCTCCTGGTCGTCCCGTATCGGCTCCGGTCTACCCCAAAGATAACAGTGCTCCTGCGCGGCATCGTGGTCTTTCGACTTCCGAAGACGAAACGCATCTGGATTGGGAGCCGCAAGTCAGTATCAAGCTGAGAGAAAAGCCCAAGCGCAAACTGGTAAGGAAAGGCAGCTACTCGGGCGCCTCCATTGCGCAAAGCAGCTCCCCACCATCCACTCCAAACAGCTCGTCTCCATCTGCACCATCGAGGAAGCAGAATGGCCGTGTAACTAAGCCGTACAAGACCAGCACTCCGTCAAATTTTGAACCCATCGAGCAGCCTAGAGAATCGGAATCAAACGACTGGATTCAGACAATCGATTTTGAAACCTCGGTGCAAAATGACACCATTGTTTTCCACGATGTCTTTGCCGATGCCGATCCATCCTGCGTCGGTGATGCCGAAGGAGATTACCAGATGCCGTGTTTTGAGGAAAAACCGCTCGCGATTTCCAGAGACGATGTGGTTGTCGATGGTGCGGCGGAGCAGCGCGAAAATCAGGTAACGTCAACCAACAATATTGAGTTAGATTTAAGTA
Source organism: Rossiulus vilnensis (assembly GCA_034700785.1). NCBI lineage: Eukaryota > Metazoa > Arthropoda > Diplopoda > Julida > Julidae > Rossiulus > Rossiulus vilnensis. Next base: position 38,248 of record JAQIXS010000289.1, on the reverse strand, counting down.
GGAGTAAGACAGAAGATGAACCCTTGAATGCCTGCTGCGAATCGGCATGCTTGAGGTTGACCTGCTCTCCAGAAACACTGGAATTGCCAGTTGAAGCGCCTGCGGTGGACATCACGGACCCTGAAAACGTGGCTGATAGCGCTGGCGATGCCCCGCATGGGCACACCCTGTTTGAGAACATTGTTGATGAAGTGGAGAATGGTGTGAACATTGAGAATGATACCGAATGTACAGAAGATGCTGTCCTTAAAGACCTCGAAACCTTGTCGGCAAACGAAGAGGAACCTACGTATGTCAAATCGTTGCCGGAAGACATTCTATGTGTTCAAACTATGGACCCAATTGAATTTTCCTTGCATAGCATTCCCTTCATCGAAGCGGAGCATGTTGTGCTAGAGGATGACCAGGACGATGCAGATGCTCGGGTCGGTGATGCGCACGAACAATTGATCGGAGAAATTAAGGTAGTAACTAGTACAACGACTGAATTTTTGTCACGTGTGGAATCCGTGGCACTCCAAGTGACTGCAAATGAAGGCAGCAGAATTCATGAGGAAAATGGAGTCGACAATTACGGAGTGGATTCCCTCGAAGCATCCGATGCGAATCAAACGTACGAATCTGAAAACCAGGTCGAAATAGAGATCCTGGATTTGGGGGACAAGGACGACTTCGGCATCCCCCAGACCGGATTGGCCAATGGGCTGGGCGTATCGGAGAATGGGGACGAAGATGCCTGCAGGACATCGTCCAGCGAGGAGATGCTAGACAGTGCCAGCCTGGAGAGCTCCTTGAGCGCAGTGGCAGGCAAGGGCAGTCTGGCCGATGAGGCCTCCTACAGCCGCACAACGACCTCCAACGGCAGCTCCGCCCCGAGCCCGAAGAAGACCACAACTCTCGTGATCACCTTCCGGGCCAACCGGCCATCGGTCAGCAGCTCGCGAAGCAGCTCCCCCGTCCATCAGCCGGGCACGCCTTCTGCTTCAGAGGCCAGCGAATCGCAAAGCGTGGATTCGTCCCCACGAGCGTCCCCCATCAACGAGGAGAGGATCACGAACAAGGCCATCCAGCTGCTGGAGAACTCTCTGTTTGCAGGAATGCGCTCCCCCCGCACTTCCGCCGGGGAGGCCATGATCCTGGACGAGCTTCCGGCCACGCCCCCACCCCAAGTGGCCGACCCCACCCACATCCTCCTGAAGAAGGCCCTGCAGGACCAACTGCTCTTCGGTAATGGAGGCTCCTGCAGCTCTTCCTTTCGTGGGTCCTTGGAGTCGTGTGCTCGGGAGGCCTCTATGGACGATAGTCCCTTGCCCGGCCTGTCCAAGCCGGACACACCCGAGTCGACCAGTCAAGCGGTCGTGCCTACAGACTCCACCAATATCGACATGAGCTGGTCAGACGATGACATGCCCTCTGAAACTGAGGTGTAGCCCTTGAGGGTTTCGCATTATCGATTTCATGATTTCTTCGACGTTTTTACTGTTGCATGCCGTTATGTTTTCCCTCAGCAATCGAGGCCCCTGCTGTAACTGTTTGTTTGTCGCTAGTGCATTGTCGGGTTGGAGAAATTCTCGCCCAGACGTGCCCATTCTGTATATTTGTGCATAATAGAATTCACCTATTTAATTAGATTGACCCGGCACAGGCTGGAGCTAGTTGTTGTTCTTGAGCACTGCAAGCTGGTTTATTTCAGGCAGTGTTGCCGCGAGGATAAAATGCCATTTTTCCTACGTGTTGATCGTTTTTGTGATGTGATAGGTTACACGATTAGCAGTGATAGACTACTGCCATTAAACACGCATTGTTGCTCTTGTAAAATGTCTACATCAATACTTTTCTCAGTTTTATCCACGAATTTCTAAATTAAATTCTGCCTTCAGCCGCTACACACGTGGCCCTTGATTCTCTACACACGAATTGACCGTGCAGAAGTAAATGCACAATCACAAATTTGCGATGTGAAATATTACCCCATCAAAGCTTTTTTCATTCACCTGACAATTTTAACAGTTTTTCTACGTGCTTTAACCCGTTCTCCCTGGACCACTTTTTTGCCGAATACTCTTCTAACACCCGTTTTTCAGCTTGTTTTATGGCTGCCGTTTTGCAAGCTGTTGTTACACGATTTTTTTATATGTATAAACCGAGATTTTTGGTATTTGTGACAACTTTGCCTCTGACCTTGTCGTTTGTAACGGTCTTTAACATTCAACTAGACGTTATTTCGTCGTGGTATTGAATGTTAATTTAATGAGGCTCTCTTAAGTTGTCGTTGGGAAACCTGGATTTCCTGCCTTTTTGCCTTTGGAGATCGCTTAATTCTGTACTGGACGCTTTCATAGTCCAGTGAGAGAACGCTTCCAGTTACTTTTAACGCCTGTTAACAGACATCTGTGCTTGAGATTCGTCCCATGCATGCCATGATGCATGTGAGTTAATTGTTACAAATTCCAAGAAGCTGGCCATTGACTATGATTTCAATCTTGGTTAAACACGATTTTTTCTGCGAAACACTTTTCTGAATCTGTTTAATACTTGAGGTTTCTCCTAACTTAGATCTCATTGGCTATCCAAAAACATGGGCCGGATAGTTTATTTAATAATGTTTTGAATTATCCTGTGTTTGAGCTGGTGTTTATTGATTGATGTAGTGCGTGCATGGGAAAACATTCAATATTTACATTTGCCAATTATTGTAAACTCAACCCTTTCCCATGATGCAGTTTCAAAAGGAATATCCGATAGGCTTCAAAATTGATTTTTGGATCTATGGGCACATCTTTGAGGAAAGCACCATTTTAATGAAACCTATTGATGTGGGCGAGGTTGGTTAACAAGATGTAGCTGATTTTCTAAAAAATACCGTTCTAAAACGGTTTATGCATTCTGCAATAAATCAATAGATGAATGAATTAATAACGCGGAAGCCAAAATAGAAAGGTTACTGCCCAATTATCATGCATTTAAATGCAATCGAATTGTTGTAATTTTTCAATAATGTGTAACATCGATTTTCGAAAACCCTAACTACTAAAATGAAAACAATTGGGTGCTGTTTGCGATTACTTTAACATTCTTCGTTCGTGTATATGCCACAGAAGTTACTTTTATGAGTTTGAATGGTGATCCACCACTAATTTTTCACTCTTGTCTTACGTGTGTACATTTATTGCTTATTTCACGAAATGCATAGTGTAGTTAATTGTCTTACATAATTAAATAACGCAGCATAATCATTTAGTGAAGAAATGCTAGAGCTGTCATTTTGGCTGCTTTTTGAAATCGCAAAAATTTAAAAATGAAATCGCGATTTGTGAATACTGAGAAACATTTCAAATAATGCAGTTTGGTTTTGTAAAAAAAAATGCCAAAACGATGTCATAGTGCTTGCGTGTTGGAATAGTCGCAGTAGGCGTATGGATAGAAAACAAAGTGCAGCTAGGCCATGTAATGTTTAATTCCTTCACTTTTTTGTCTTTCAGGCACAAGACCTATCGATTCGATCTGAATTTGCAAGGTTCTAAACAGTTTGTCTTGTTTTTGTTTCAACTCGGTTAGCTGGCTGCCTTCTAGAATTGTTAGAGGGATTATACGGTTGTGAATTTTGTTTTGTTGGCCCTTGTGGACCACATATGGCTTGAAGTCGGACTCGCACTGCTCAACTCGCCCCTCGCCATGCAAGGAAGCCGAAATGTTTGGCCCTCTTTCGATGGTGTTTTTTTTTCAAGAGGTTGTTTTTCACTTTTCCATACAGATTTATTTTACGTAGTCGAATTAAGTCTCAGTTTGCCCCTAGCACCTCCCGACTTTAGATGAACGACTTCGGACTGGTCATCCTGCTGGCCGTAATTTCGTGAAGGCGTTCTTCAAAGACCTTGCAAGTCAGTATTAGTGTCTGCGATCGAAATAGCTTTATCGGGGTTGTGTATATTTTTTTCGATTATCGTCAGTGGTTCCCAGTGCACGTTTGTTTTTAATTGCTGTTTTCTGTTCTTGTAAAAAGTAAACGAGAAAGTATTATAATTTATGGATAATATAAATAAAGTTACATTCCACTCTTTAACCTAAGCTCTTCACTTCGTTGATGTTTATTTTTTATTTTTAATCAAGCCAATTTACTGTATGTTGCAACTGGCCCAATTTATTGTGAACTAATGCCATCTGCCCAGGTGTTTATATCGCAGTTCATTACGCTAGTTATCGTATAGCTGTGACATAATCGCATGATTGGGACTTGCACAAGAAGTGTCATCATGATTAAACTATTCTGTTGCTGAAGATTCTTGGAGGCCAAGTTTGTTGACAAGCGATTAAATGAGACACGTGATGCGTGTACTGCCTTTCAGCAAATCTGCATAGGCTCATTCCCTTGACAGTTCAAATATTTAAGTAACTCCAAGACAGGATATTATTACTATGAAAAATCATAGTTTAACGTATATCAAAATAATGGTTGTCTATTTTTGTCAATTACTATCCAAAATATTTAATTTTTCCCAGTATAAAATGTTGTTTGCACGTGAAATAATAAGCTCCTAAAGCATTTGGCTATAGCAAGCCTTTGTGCAAATTTTCAACATGATGGAAACATCTTTTTCACAAATATCTACAGGAAATGCTGCGCGTCGAATTTACTTTTCTCTTTGCTGAGTCTACGTTTATGGAAATGTGAGTTGAAATTAGATATCGTTGTTCCAACAAATAATTGGCTTTCCCTGTCTAACAACTTATTTTTCTTCCAGGTTTGTTCAGGCATCTTGCATTAAGACATTTGCAGTGAAAGTAAGTACAACTGTAAGGGGAATCCAGTGTAAAATATCAAGTTCATCAGTAACAATACTTAAACTGGTAGTCCAAAAGCACACTCAAAGTGACACGTAGGCCAAAATGTCGAGAAACAACGCTAAACTTTCAAAAAACATTTAATGACAAAGAACGAATGATGGATTGTTACAAATGTAAAAACTCACTGTTATGGCAATAAACCATCAGTGCATAATTACGAATTGTTATATAAAAGAGCAATGCAATGCATGCATAAGTTGGCAATGTAGCAAATGTTTGTTCTTAGTAACATGCAATTCTGAGAATACAAACATAGATTTAAGAAAGATATTTTGTACTTGAAACATGAATTAAGAAAAAAGTATTAAAAATGTGTCAGGTAAAGCTTGCAAACCAGACATTGCTATGATCATGTGCAAAATAAAATATCATGGCTTTTAAATTTCTAACAAATCAGAGAGTACATTCCCATATTACAAAGAAAAATGCTATATTTAACGTATTAATAACCAGGAAATTTAACATCCTCATTGAACATTTAACACTTAAAGATTATTTAAGAAATCCCACTTGGAACTATGATTTGCCAAACAGAAACACTATTCTTGTATACAAAATTGTTTTTTTTATGATGGTAAGATATTTTTAGATAAATTTAGTTTTTGATTGTAGTAAACATGAATGCCTCATATTCATATCAAATTTGAAAGCAAAAATTTCAATAAACTGATTTTGTTTGACACCGGGTTTACTATAGAATTATGTGTACATAAATTGGACAACATGTAAAGTTTATTGAGATCTGATGGTTAACACACAATTTTGTATTTTTTGGATACAAACAGTTAAAAAGATACCCTATACACCCAAGCTTGGGAGCAATCCACGTCCAAGATAACAATAAAATCGACAGTTTGCATTTCAACAAATGTGACAGTATTAACAAAGAAGAAATGCATGAGAATAACACAACGCATTGAGTGATGGCACAAGAAATATGAACTTCGAGGCTAAGTTTGCTAAATAGTATACTGTGCTAGTAATTCGTGACATACCATCAGACGTGAGATCAGTAAAGCATAGGCCCTTATAAATAAGCTTCTTAATGGACTTATTTTTGGCGAATTCTGGCTGCTGGATAATTTTCAGCTCGTATCGGAAGGTGAAGCCAGTTACTCGGATCAGATAGTCTCAATTGCAAAGTTTAAGCGTAAAATTCCATTATGGTCTTTCAGAATCCTTGAGATTTTCTTGTGGAACATGTCCCTAATCCTGTTGAATTCCATTATGTCTTTGGGCTTTTCTTGCAACCAGAACTGGTCAAATTCGTAGAACAGATACACTAATTGTGGAAAATAAATTCAGTTATGCAAAAAAATTTTTTTCGTATTCCCAACGTAAGATTATTGAATCTGCTTACCATACACTTTGTGGAAATGGCAAATACTTGGTCTGCCTGTTACTACGTTGTACAGGTGGGTTCTCAAGGTATTTTTTACGAGAAATTCGTATGCCATGCTGGTCAAATTAATTCCTACAATAGCGAAGGAATATCTGCAATACAAATGGAAGTTGTGCACATTTTCGACGCTAAATTTATCGCTTTAAATTGGGAAATCTCATTTTACCCATATTTAGGATGATGGGAATGTGATAAAACGTGGCGAGCAGGGCCATTATAATTCGTAGCAAAATATCTAGAATTGGAAGGTGAAAAACATTCTGGAAATGGAAATTTGCTTAGTGTAAAATATAACATGCAACTAATTAGTTTTATATGAAATGACTTGCAGCAAATTTTCCAGGCCGAGAAGGCCCATCCCTCGAAAATCTGTTTTTGGATCGTCACCCTGAAAACCGATTTCGCCCCACTGTTTGGAGATGCGGCTTTCTAAAGGAACGTCTGGCATTAAAGCTGCCCAGAGCTGAAAATATGTAGCCATTTGTACAAATGATAAACGTCCCATGTGTGACCAATTTGAGTAAGGCAATACTTACGTGTAAAAGCTTTTGCTCATGTTCAGCGTTTTCCGACGAGAATGCGATTTCGCGCACTTTCTCAATTTCTTGAACAAGCTGCTGATAACCGAAGACTTGGGCCAAGCAAATGGTGAGTGGATAATAAATACTGGAAATCCAAAACAACGATAATTCACTTCAGTGATACCAAGACTGATGAACTAGGTTGTGCACAACTTTACATTGCAAGTAAAGTTTATGATGTACCGTTCTTTGACTCTTTGAAACCCAGTGATCCCAAACATAACAAAATTTAAATTTGTAAGAACTCAACAATTTTCGACGCCCAGAAGAGGCCAAGATATTATACCCTTTGTGAACCCGAGTATTAATTCTCTTCGCCCTAATAATTCCAGTTGCCACAGCTTCGACGAACGCGTTTCCAGCTTCTCCTTTGAATCTTCTGTTTAGGCAGAGATCATCTAGGCGTTCCACAAACTTCTGGAGAGCTGGGCAGCGAGACTGCCGCAACGATGACTCTGGAATTGAGAGGACCCAATGAGCATCCCTTACGCACCCTTATTTCGTGTTTAATCGTCATCATAATACCAAAAGCAAATGCACGTTGGGCGCCTTTTTCCGTGCCGTAGCAAATCCTCTGTATCTCGCATAGCTTGGTCGTCTTGTGAAGGAACCACTTTATGAGGGGACGCAGGTAAAAGTATGCATATGCACAAACGACGTTGAAAATGTTAAGCATGGCAGATGAGCTAGCATAATGGAGTACACGTAAGTAGCAGTTTTTAAAGGCAAATTAGTTCTTGAAGCATTCAGATTGTACTCACAATAATAATAAACATACTCCGTATGTCAAAGGCCTGGCATTGTCATCAGCTGGTTATTTTATCACATATCAAGCAAAACCATCTCTGGCCATTTAAACATGAAGCACCTTTCACGTTCGCTTATAAATTTTCGTCATTCTTATCAGTAATTTCGAAAAACGCTTTATCTACAAATCAACAATTACGCAAGACCTACGTGTACTAGCCTTTTATCTTGATTGTAGCAGTATCGTGTCAATTCTGATGAATGAAATAATGAAATTTGGAAGCTAAGCAGACGACACGGTCCTTGGTAACGAGAGTGCGTTTATAAGCGCGATATTCAAATAGCGAATTTTATATGCCAGTTTGTGCTTGTGCATGAACTGACATGTAGACTGATGAATGAAGAATGATGATGTGTAATCATTTTGTCTTGATAGATGACTGAGAAATTATGACTAACAGTCGACATAAATCATCGGCTGGAAGTAATGCACCAAATAAAACAGGAAGAAAGCGATGAAAGCAATGGTGATTGAATATTTTGGCTTACTGTTTTCGACTTAATTTGGAAATCTAGGAAAAAAAACCATTTACAAGTGCCTAATATTTTTTCGATAAAGAAATCGACACCTCGTGTTGGATGTACAAATGCATAATTCATAAATTGTACCTCACATTGAGCAAACTACGTGATGTTATTTTCAATTTATTTATGAGCACCGGATCGATATTGATACCAATCATAGCCACAATCAGTAGTAAACCAAAATGCATGTTGTATTAGTTTTTTTAAAATTTTCAGTCACTTTTGACCAGGTTTCGGTCAGTTATTTCCGCATTAACTTCCTCCTTCCTTAAACCTTCCTCTGCAGTATCTGGTTTTCACACCCCCTCCTCCCATCCCTAATAAGATTAATGGTGTTTTTGCCTAAAACAACCTTATTTAATTAATGATTTTATTTAGGTTTTAACAATTCATAAAATCAAAGTAAAGTATTATGGCTTGCTTTTGGTATTCCCAATTGAAATGCTTTTTTCGGCAAATATTACGTTGCTCATTTCAGCCGCTAGACGGCTCTGCGTGGCCGCTAGAATGAGGCTAGTGACGTAACACATGACGTTGTAATCAGGCTGGGCGCCGCAAAGAGTTTCATATGTAAAAAGACGATGATTATGGCGGGTTCACAACACGGTGGTGCGAGAATTGATATGGCGCGAAACGTATTATGCTCAGTTTTGTTTTCGGTTTATCTGTTGGAATGCCTTGTTGGATTAGTGAAAGCGGTGGAAGAGCACAGACAAGGTAAGCCCGGTTACGTTTTCGACCTCGTAAGAAATGCGAGTGGATTGGCTTTCCAAGACGAAATCACGGCACACGTCAAGTCCACCAAGTTCACACCATGCGTTTAGCTATGCGTGCAAATGCTCGCACAAATATTTCTGCTCTCGGGGGGGAAATCCACGTCTGTTTCGTTTGGTGAACCGCATCTGCGACGCATTCCTGCGCCTGGATTCCCGGACAATCAAACGCGGGTTATGGGCTGCGAAAATCTGGCTTTCCTGGCCAGAAAATCCGGGATTGAATTAATAAGGAAGTGTTATGCCTTCGCTTTTTGGCCGACCCGTTTTGCGTTATATCACATGGTGCCTCCTTTTATGGACATTTCGTAACGTTCATTGAGGATTCGCGAGGCAGTAACAACGCTCAAGGTGCTGCTTTTGAAAGCGTATTTATTTATTTTCTGTTGCCTCCCTCGACGTGTTTTGAGCGGGATTGTGTTTGTCTCCTGGCGGCCTTACCCCCAGCCTGGCCATCCAGGTGCTGACTGAATCTGATCATCATTACGTAGGCCTACACGCATACGAAACTTGTGTTCGTGTGCTACTAGTAAGGTGACACTACCGTGCAATTTTAGGGCCTGCTACAGACATAATTTGGTTGGTGGTCAAAATGTCTTGGGCCAAACGAAATCTTCAAGATATCAGCTTGTTGACAATGCATTATACAGGTAGTGCGCATTATAAACAACTCTTTGTCCAGGTGTGCACGTGGCCTCAACCACCTGTCGTTTTTCTTAATTTTGCGAATGTGTTTGAATCGTTCAGATTCCATTTTAGCTGTGAAAAAAAAGGTATCAACAGGTATTAAACGTTACTAGAAGGATGTAAGGGATTTTTTTTTCTGGATCCGCTTAAACGACACAATTTTTCTGAAAGGGCATGTGAGGAATTTTATAAATTTGACAACTGTCATTGTGTGCTTTACTTGCCCCCCCTTCCCACCCTAAAAATTCTCTGAATCTGCCTCTGGATCGAAACTGGACGCATTTTTGTCTCCCAATTTTCGACGCTTTTCTAACTGAAAACAGCAATGCGTCTTAAAGGCGAATGTCTCCTTGCAAATTGGTGGTTAAATGAAAATCAACGATCTGGCCTCCAAAATTAGGGCGTGTTTTTTAATCGGCTGTTATCATCGCTGATAGCTTGGCCAAAATGGCATCTATTTTTGTAGCATTTTACTCAAATTTCCTTTGGGAACGCACAACAAAAATAGATTACCATCATATTGGGTTCCCAAAGGTGATATCAAAATAGAAACTTGTCAGAAAATGCCAGCTACTATAGCGACTATAAATTACATTCATTATTATATCGGACTTTTTATACGGTTCTACGTTGGCTGGGACTATTTCGCATTCCTGTGGGTGTTTAAAGTCGTTTTATCTGCAGGGAGGGTTGTTAATGTGTCTTGCGATGCCTGCTCTTTTTAAACTTCATTTAATTTGAAATTGTTTTGGATAACACGTGTTGTTTACAAAACGCAGCACATGACAGTCATAACAACGAAATCGTCAATTTCTTACTAGAGAATCTGCGATCGCACAAAGTGTTTAACCTCCTATAGTAGACCTGTCATGCACATTACTCCTTCATTACATGTCAACTTCACACGATCGTGTTAAATGACACCATTTGCGTCATTACAAATTAATGCTCTAGAGGAGTAACGCATATTCTTGCGCGTAAGCTTCCCATATAGTGTAATGATTTAGCGAACTCCACACAGTCATTATTATTGACAGTAACCTCGGTCACGTCCCCAGTACATGATGCCAAAAGCAGAAAATCCGAATCAACATCGTTATTGGCAATTGGCCTTTTCCATTTCAGGCACTTACAAGATCATTATTAATTTCCAGAATGTTTATTTAGTATTAATGTTTTTAGAAATAATAGGTATATTCAAATAATACAACTTAAAGACGGACCCTAGCGGCCGGGACATATCAATACACCTAGGCCTACATTGTATACTGTATAACATGCGCAATTAGAGCTAAAATGTGTGAGAAAACATCTTTGCGTGATGGACATTTTAAGTGAGCAATTCTCGCTCAGACTGTATTGTTCTGTTTGATTGATCCAGTGAATCGAAGTCGGATATTTGGCCCCCTTTCTGTTGTGCTCAACTGTGTCCATGACCAAGAATAAAGAGCGTCCTTGGCATTAAAAAATCCATTTCGGTATAGGCCCTATAAATGCATTCTAATCGCCACAGTTAAATTTGCACAATAAGCTGAATATTTCTCCGTTTAAATGCCTGGCGTGACATTCGAGCTTTCCAAAATGAAAACAGTCGTAGAAACATAGCTAAGCTGAAACGTAAATAGTGTCTGAATATTGCGCTGAAGATGTATTGTAAGTGAATCTGATCGTACTAATTTATTTTTATTTTTGACCCGTTCGTGTTACATGTATTTTAGGATTAGGCCCCTGCCTTTAGTGTTGCTTGCTTGTAAGATGCCAAGTTTTAAAGTTTACAGTGATGTTAGTTAGCCTATAACGTTTGCTTTTCTGTCATAAGATCGATTTTACGGTTTTGTATTGTTAATGCACTTTCAAATCGAGCTATTTACCACTTTCCTGTGGCAATACGGTTGCATAATAATAAATGCCAAATATAACCATTATAATGACTAACTCGGGTGATTTCCATCTGGCGGCCTTCATGATTTCCCTAGCGCGTTTTGTTTTTGCTGAATGTGGACCTGGCCTGCGTCTGATATATGCACCCAACTTCAAACAATGCAACTGGGATTGTACATTAATTTCATAAATGGTCGTTTGAGGATTTGCAAAGATACGAATAGAAAATCTATTTTTGAACTACATGTTCCAAGATACCAGGCTTATGTACATCCGTAAAATACACACTCGGATTTTGACTGCCTACATCAAAGGGAATGCCTGTTCACCCAGGTTCTAATGCCTTAAATACAGAGCCTTGAAATGTCGATAACCCTTGTTGATCCTTTTCTACCCATTGGGGCATTTGTAAAACTACCGCTATTCAAATTCACTTCAAAAGGTCGGTTAAAAAATCGACCATCTCAAAAGAGATTTGAAGGGAAAACCTGAAGTTCGACAAGTGTCATTGTCATAGACCCTAGATTTAGTGGCTGCTGGGAATTTCGTCCCTGGAGCAAATTCAGTTTTCCGTTTTGTACCCATGAGACCCTCGTGCATGTTGGGGTGGTTGACTGGCTGATTTGAACATGTACATGGTAGCTGCGTACATGCCGTTGGGTACATTGGGTTAATCCTGTCGGGAACTAAATATGGACAAGATGTATGGACAAAAGACTAATTAAAGATTTTGACAATTGGTTCGCCACAGGGTTAACCCTATTTTGGGCTATTTTTTTTTTCAAATTAAGCACTTCGTAACCCAAAAAATCCATAATTGCTTCTTCAATTCAATACACTACAGTCAACAAGGATATCCAATGTGGTAGAGATGTGATCCATCAACCCAAGTCATTCCCTGAATTCCACTGCATTTTGTTTACCATCATCATTGCCCAAATTGAATTTGTTGGAACTCGCACCCTTCAGACATTCTAAATTTTGGATTGCTAAGCCGGTTGCAAAAAAGTATTAATTGATCAGGGTTTCCGCCGCAATTTTTTCTTGATTTCCAATAAAGTTTCATAGAGTATCATGGAGAAATTTCGTTTGTCAGATGATTCACCTAGGTTAGATAGGAACTTAAGATGATACAAAATTGACAAACTACCAAAAAGTGTTGATTTTCACGCGTGTCAAAATTATATGAATTGGAATGAGTGGCGTTTTCAAAAGCATTTCGTTCAATTGAGCTGTTGCCTGGGTCTGTGTGCTCTATTCCCACCCCCGTTTATCAGTTTGCTTGTCTTGCCCTAAATTAGCGAGGCAGCTGGGCAGGGGCGAGGGTGGGGGGGTGGCATATCGATTATAATAACACGGTGGTTCTGAACGAGCCGTGCATTTTGGCACACTTGTTCCTCCGCTCGTAATTGGGCGACTGCGTGCCCAGAACTTGCGATTCTGGGATGCGAACCCTGATGCACGACCTGGATCCCGACACACTCCCTCTCGCGACCTTCCAATCTCTCCCGTGCCAACTGGCACTGTTCTAGGCCTAGGTGGCAAGTTCTGGAAATATCGAACAAACAAGCGAGGGAGGGGGTGCTTCGATGGAATGATGGAAATAGGCATCGAAAGGAAAACGCAGGGTGCGTAACGTCGGAATGTGGTCCATGTTGTTGGCTACTAGCTCTTACCCTTGTTAAAAATGTACGAATTTGGCTACCAAGATCAATCAGGGTTACCACTGACCTGGAAAACCTGGAATTGTTAGGGACGTAGGAACAACACGGAGAAGTCAGGGAAATGTTCGGCAGCTAAACTGTCATAATCTCAAGTAATTGTTTAATTATTCAAAATACGAGTAATTGGTAATATGGTTTTCATTTAATTCCATAAACATTTTTTGATGAACTCAGGGAAAATTGTCCAAGAGCCTGTTAATTTTTACAGTCAGGAAGTTGAGAATTTGAATTCAGTGGGAACACAACTAGCCTATAATTTCATCTTGAATTTGCGATTATCATGCGAAATACGCTATGCATAAATGTTAGTTGTTTTGACAGGAAATTAAATGTTTCCTGTTGTAATATTTACCCGCAAGACGCAACATGTTGGTAATTTGTTGGCCATTTGATGGGACAAAAAATTGCCTGGGAGATTTCAAGTAATTTTGTTTATACAAATTGATTATAAAATGCAGCAATCAGTTTCATTGTTTTGACAAGAAATTAAATATGCGAGTTATTGTTACAGTTGCACTATTTATAATTGCACACTGGACGCAACATGTTAGTAAGGTATTGGCCATTTTATTGGACAGCAATTGTCTGTTTTGTTTTGTTCTAAATATAAAAAATCCCTGTATTCTACTATGCAGCAATCAGTGTCATTTATGACAAGAATTCGTCTGCACACCTGGGTAATACATATATTAAGAAAACCAAAGGGTTAATTGGACCTTATGAATGATAGTATGGTAGTGGCTCATTAAACTGCATGGCGAGACCCTTGTTTCAGAAATAAAATGCATGTACGATATTATGTACCAAATATGTACAGAAATATGCAACAATGAACCGAGGTCGCTGTACATGAATAGTCGATACTTGAGTATAAAGACTCCAGTTTGACCTGACATTATCTGAAATGTGGCCGTTATAAAATGAGTTTGTGGAAGGGCTTATATAAACATGTGTACGAATCAGTGAGATTGTAAATTCATCTGAAACCTAATTTGGGTTGATCTATAAATGTTTATATCGGTATAGACGGTAGGCCCTGCGCATGCTCTTAAATTATTCAGTGCTGTAGATGGTTGTGCAAGAATGTTCATGCTTATAACTGCTAAAACGTGACATAGGCCTATATCGCAAATTTATGAGCAATTTCGCTTACATCTTACTTGTACGTGTATATCATCTTCTAGCCTGCGTTAAAATGCGGTTGGATTCTGCGTTAGTTTCTTTTTTGAAATTTCGCCCCCCGCCCATTTGTGCCATGGTAACCTTTCAGATAACGCAAGACTGCCCTGCCCCTGTTTGTCCTTGAATTTGGAACAAATTCACGTCGCGGCGTAAAATATCTGCACCTGAATGTTTCCGATCGCAGTGAATCTCCTGTATGCAGGAATTGGTGGTCATTAAGTAATAAAAATACCAATGGCAATGAAAACCTATAGAATTAGGGTTCTACGTTCAATTCAACTCAATACCCTACTAGCAGCAAGTGATATGCCTTGTGGTAGGGAGGTGTAATCCATCAACCCTGTTAGCTGTTAAAGGAACCTTGTCCACCTGTTAAAGGAACTGTAATGAAATCAAAACAATTTGGACGAATCACCGTGTGCGGGGGAGTTCAACGAGGAACATTTACCGTCTGCGGATGCTGTGTTTTAAGGATGCATTGGTTCAGCCCCCTGCAGTCTGGCGTGATACTCGGTTTTTAGAGGAAAATGTGTAGCTCATTTCTCCGAAATCAGTTCACTTCCCGGGTTCTCATTATTTGTAGAGGATAGCATCTAGAGTCAGTTATTCTTATTAGTTTATTTTCTAGCTGACATCATGTCATGATTTGTTATTGAGATCGGGTGGTGGCAATAATCCCCCGCAATTCTCTATCAATCTGCTTTATTTTTTCAGGGTTTCGCGTGGCGGGGGTCTGCGATGGTTACTGCTCAATTTTTATTTGTAATGCTCTGAATAAGCTTTATTGCCCGTTTCACTACAAATCATTAGCACGTGGCAGTTCCTTTCTGGGTAAAGTTTAAAATCACGTTACTCTATTATAAATTGTACTATTCATTACCTAGTACATTGTAGACCTACACTGTATTTGTAGTTAGTAAATTGTAATCAAGTGACAGCTTTTAATATTCTTTATTATCATCGGATAGAGCATCTTCTCCGTGCAAAACCTTGTTCAAAAATTTGGTAACCTCGCATGGACAAATCCCTCTTCCTCCTCATCCTCATCTCCTTTTCCTAAATATAGGCGTTTTTTCTCAAAATAGCGTTTCAATCAAATTTGTGCGCGAATTTTGAGGCATATTTTACCAGGTCCAATATTTATTCAAAGGATTTGATTGTTTCATCGAGTGCGTTGACTTAAGAGCTTTCAACCGTCTAAAGACCTTCAACCTTTGTTTTCATATTCTGTACATGAACTGGCGTTTTGACGGTTTTTCCTCATATTTTACTTCCTTGGGTTGACAATGTACTGTGTGGGGGTTTCGTACCTGACCAGCATTTTCGTGTCGGCGACAATGGAACATTGAGGCAACAAATGAATCGAGTCCAATGAACAGCAACACGTTTATATTTTATTACTATGATTATTAGTTTTCAAATGTTGTCTATATTTTTATTTTCACTGACAAGTTCTTTGGTGGACAACGTGCATATGCAGCGTATTAATGGTATTCAACGATTCGTTTTTTCCTCGATCTACAATATCTTTCTGAAACCCTTCATGGTGAATGAACCTATAGCCAAGGTATCTTAAAAGAATTAAGATGCAAGGAAATGACCCTGTTTATCCAGTTTGGGCGTGCCTGTTATTTATAAATCGCCTGATATACACGTATAGACATAGAGCTACCGATTCGATTATATTGAACGATTTTTATAGACTGCTTACTTGGGTTGAAGTAGTGGTCAAGGAAACACGTTTGTTAATATTTAAGGCCGAACAAAAGGATACCCACCATGCAAAAAAAAATACTCAAACATTTTTGCTTGAAATACTTGTTATAATGTCCAAATTTATATTTCCTCTATAGAATTGATCGTTCCCTAGGGCCTGCTTTATTATTATTATTTTTTCGTAATTTAAAAACTCCTGTTTATTTATAAAAAAATTAAATAAATTTGAAAAAAAAGTTATGCGATATCCGGGAGCAGGTGTTTTCCTGCAATGCAACCTCCAAAGGATGTTTCGCATACGTTGGTTTGTTTCCAATTTATTTATTACACAGAACACGTTGGACGACCAATTAATTCTACAC
This sequence comes from Rossiulus vilnensis, assembly GCA_034700785.1. NCBI lineage: Eukaryota > Metazoa > Arthropoda > Diplopoda > Julida > Julidae > Rossiulus > Rossiulus vilnensis. The sequence continues at coordinate 21,763 of JAQIXS010000289.1, read as the reverse complement.
GGGGGGAAATGTTGGAATATACATTTATAACACGCATGTGAAGCAAAAATGTTTTTTATGTTGGGCATCCTTTTGGGTCGGGCTTAAATGAGCATAAATGTTTATGGCACAGCCATGCTAAATTATGCCTAAGAACAACTTATGCCATGCAGTGCTATCCCTGCAATGGACGAAAAACGTATTAGGTTTCTTCACTGCGATGGCAAATTGTTTTATTGTCGTGTAATACGGCGTTCATCCAGTCATCACGCTTAATGTTATAGCGACATTAGTGACCTACTAAATTAGTTTAATCCACGCTGTCGATGGGGTAGCTCTTAAATTGGGCATTTATTTTTATAATGGATTTACGATGTAGGAAATGAGTATGTATCCGGAAGTGCCATGGCCGGTTGCACCAGAGGCGAGTGGAGGGGTAGGAAACTTTTTATTTAATCCGGGCCTGGAGGGGGATAAACACTCGAAAAGTGTTCGATATAATTACAGTTTGATAATGACATGTCCCACTGTTAGTAGTGATTTGCGCGTTGACATCTAAAGTTATGGGCCCCCTTTTCAACTTTTATTAATACCGGTACGTCGGCGTCAATTTTATTTTCATTTCATGGTCATAGGAAAGATTGTCCTGCGCTAGTATTTTATGAGGCATTAGGATTTATTTCATTATTGTTAAATGGGACAGTTTTGTTTGTTTTCCTCCGATAAGATATCCCCCAACGGCAATAAGGCATTTCTTTTAAAGTTTTCTATCAGTGCAATACGCGATACAAGATTAAAAGCGATTTCAAGGTTGCGTTAATGAGATCGTAACTTCAGTGTGGTCGGGATAGAGGAGAAAGGGGGGAGGGGTGCAATTTGGGTACTCGTTATAAAGGCAGCACCTGTCACCCTTGCCAACGTCTCCTGATAGATTACAGCGACGTACGTGTGGCCTATTTAGGACTGGTGTGGACCGTGGACAACCCTGTCGTCAATCGCCACAACTTGATGCTTGAACATACTTGCCAAGAAAGCCGAAAATGTCTTTATATCCCAGAAAATGCTTGCAAATTCAGTTCAACTCGGTAGCTTACTGAAATATTAATGCTCAGATCGTTGACATTGATTTCCTAAACACTCGAAAAAGGAAATGTTGCGAAGGGATGTCACTCCTTGCAAGCTGGTAAAGTCAACATTGGGGACCAACAGGTCTCCTTGACTAAGAAATTGATTACATGTAGATTTCAAAGGTGTTCGAAACGCTCTTTATTAAATGCCCCCTTAGCTGCTATAATAAAATATGACTTTTGCAACATTTCAAAATTTGGGAACGATTTATGCTCTCCCTAGCTAGATGCGATTCAACCAACGAAAGCAGGAGGTAAATCACGTTATTTTCCAACCCAGCCTTTTCGCGAAACGAAAATGCAATAGCATCGTGACTGGTTTCCATGAAATTTCATATCGATTTTTCCATATCGGTTTAATACCGCGTTGCGAGTTGCTTGCCATCCTACAAAAGCAATGTTTTTTCGTTGTTCTCGTTTCCAGGGTTTCGCCCTGTGAACTCACAATTAAGTTCAAGCGAATTTTGCCAGGTTTTTTTTAACAAAAAAAAATCAAGGATGTATTGATTGTTTCCTGCGATTTCCTCAAAAAATGGAACGGTGAGTCATAATAGTTAATTCGTATGCTTCAGGTGTTCGTAGCAATGTGATGCCAGTGCACCAGACAGCAAAATCAATAGGGCATGCACTTCTTGACTCGGGTTTGTTACCTAGGAGAAGGACGCGAGCAAATCACCTCCAGCTGATTACCTCTGAATGGGGCATGAAGGATTGCCCACTGCGCGGAAATCAATTGGACAGCTTGTTTTTGTTTTATTTTTACACGTGGTTCTTTGTTTCGAAGATTTGTCATCAATCTGATCGCGTGAATTTTTTGAACAATTGGGGAAAACGTGCTCTGGACTTCCTCGTTAGGCCATTTAACTATCGACAGATGCGTGACAATATGCTGGCTCATCAGAACTCAGATGGCACGACCTCGTGTTCGTCACAGACAAAGAGGTTGTTTGTCGTTTGATTTTGGCAATTCAACCAGGAATTCCTGTCATGCTTCTTTCTGCCATCAGCTAGTGTCTTGAGGTCATTAGTCCCCGAAAAAAACAGTAATTATCATTGCGGGCATTTATTTTTGTATCTTCTGTGTCATCTTTGGACATTATTAGAAAGTGCCAAAAAGTGTTTTGCGAAGGAAAGTAATGCGAGCACATTTATCTATCAACAATTTCCGTCCTTGTTATGCTGGCAACCGTTTAAGACCAAATTACGAAATAAGAAACGTATTCTCAAATTAACTTTAGTTGAAATATCAGATGCTTGCTTAGTCATTACAATTGTGGAGGCTAACATGGCAATCTCCTTTTCTTCGCCCAGGTTTAATTATGAATTCGGCTGTTTAATTTATTGCTTTGGCACAGTTTTGCACCTTGGAAAATATGCAGATAAGAGCTATACAAATACGTGTACCAATTTTCTTTGGTCGTGAAAATATTGCTGGGGAATTAGTGTAAAAATGGTTAAAATTACTCCGTTTGATACCTTATACGTGTACTGTTTAGGCTATTATAATTATAGACGTATCGGTTCTATCCGCTTAGTGAAAACAATTATTGATTGGCTCATTGACGAAAACTTACACTTACTTGATATTAGTTACCATGTTGCAATTGTCAATGTTCAACTGAACTGCATGTAAAATAATGATACTACTTGATATTCATGTCGCACTATGATTTTCTTTCTTTCTTTCGATAATACAATAATTTGGCGTTTCTATCGCCTATATCAACTGGAATCGTAATTAAATTGTGTTAGAGCGCCTGTCTTTCCTTGTAATATCTTCCCGGTTTCCAAGGTTACTTATTGTCAAGTAACGTCATTTATTGTTATTATTTGTTTTCGAAACGATACATAATTGACACGCTAATGGAAAACCTACGTCACCATGCCATAAAATATTCCTAGTGTAAGAAGTCGGCTTGCTTGACTCGAGTAAAACGTAATTTACAGTATATGCTATTAATAATTTTTTTTTGATCAGATGATATGAAAGACTACGTTGCGAGCAGAAGGGTTATTTCCAACTTTTGGTCACATCAACTTTGTGCTGTTAATGTTATGGATAACTCCGAAAATAGTTTGAAAATAGCTGTGATAGTGTGGTTGAGAACGAGGTTTGTCTGAAATAAATTGCGCTATTTAACGAAGTATTAAAGCTCCAGTTCTTAATCCTTCACTTCCCGAAGTGAACTTTAAGCTGTATCGTGATAATCTGCTATCACCAGCTGGTCGAATCATCCACACTTTAAACCAGGAAATGATTTTAAACTGCCATTAACTAGTGTTAAGTTATTTTTGATCGCAGATTGTGATGTGATTCCACTACTTCGTTGGATAATAGTCGTTCACCAAATGTTGCTAGTTTTTGTTGCAGATTCATATTTCGCCTTCTAAATAATGTTCTACTTTCAATTGTGCGGGTAACACTATCTACCTGATCCATACACGAAGTATCGTAGTTGTAATTTGTAAATGCACTGGCCATGCACATACAAAGTTTGTACTATTACGGATCTGGAATTATCCATGCCGCCACACCATAGGTTATATCTGACAATTTCAGGCCTAGTTTAGTTTTATCACTGTTTATGTCCTCGTTAACCTCGTTGAGTCACTGTGAATCATGAGTTTCTTAGTTATTAATGCTAAAACTAGTTATTCTATTGTTTTGATTTATAGTTATTTGGTCAATACGTTATTCTGCATTTATGCTCGATACATTGCCGCTAGCCATTATAAAACTCCCGAATCAAAATCGACAATTTTCCACCACCACCCTAGCAGACTATTTGATTCAGATGAATTTTTCGTTGTATCTTGGCAAAATTTCAACTGCTACTGGCAACGTCTTTTCTGTCTCTCATGAACAGAGGTAGGCCTACCATTAATTGCAAGCTTCATGAAGTTTTATACAAGTTGTATCTGGGCACCTAGAAATCACCAACCAACTCAACATTTAAGTCACTGGAAAAAGATGTTGCCATCCAACGAATCTTTTCATCGTTTGTTTCATTAGAGAATTCCGAAAATTGCCAATCGATTTAACATTCTAGAATCACCGATACGGTGCATGCACTTGTACTAAAGTATTACATAAATAGCACGAATTAAATGTACATGCAATAAGGTTTTCCAAAAGTAAATTAGACTAGTTTAAACTTGGAACGTATAGCCTATTTGAACATTAGACATATAATTTAACAAGTTTATTTCCGGGAACTACCTTTTCAATTTGCTTTATTTTGTTAAATTAAGACAAAATTCTTGATAAAATGGTAAGCAGTTTATCAAGGCATTTTTTTCTTCTTCCTTTTATCCTTTAATCTTTCAGAGAAAGACTTGTTATCGTCGTAAAATGTAGTCCTTCAGTTTGTTTTATGGGAAAGGCAAGTCATTTGGGAGTCTCTAAAAATGGACTTGTGGGAAATATTATGAGGAGTAAAATTTCGTCCATACTTCAACAGCGTGATTTTTGAATTGGACCCTAATATTTTACTTCTGGAATGGCGTGACAATAACTACATGTAGGCCTATTAAAACAAGTTTTCTAGGTACTTTGCAACTGTTTCTCACAAGGGTCTGCTTTCAAAACCAAGGTTCTCCAAATGCGATCCTCTGTAGTAGAGCGCTGGAAAGATTCAACAACCCTATTTCGCCGTTGGAAAAATAAACTCATCTTCAAGTTTATTGAAATGCCACGGCTGTTATAAATCATTGCAATTAACTCGGTCCTCCAAATTCGTAATTTTGTTATAAGTTTTCATATTAGGAAACATGTATGTTTGGACGCCTTGATCTACCCCTGCTTAACGAATTTCAACGAGTTTTCCTTTCATGGTTTCACTTACATGTATCATCAAATGACTGGAGTGAGATTTTTATGTTGATGTATCAAGGTCCCCTGCCGATAGTTAGGCAACGAGAGCGCTTCTTTTGCCTAACCTTTGTCCTGTTTTAATATCGTGAATTTGATAGCTGTGCAAAAGCCTTTTAATATCTGAACTTGTTTATGTAAACATTTCATATCAATCGAGCCTCAGGTTATTAATGGCACTACCATTCCAGATATTTTGACGTTCTGCATACATGTATATGCTTATAGTTAATCTTAATACAAAGACAATCAAAATCCAGATTAGTTGGGATCCGTTGACCTGCATACATTATGACGTCGTAGAATAGCTTAGGTGTCATGTTAGTCATAACATCAACACATTCAGACTTGATTTCGTTTTTCGAAACATAGCTCAAGCCTGTTGCTAAACTTCTTAAGTTCCTACTCAAGCTGCATTCCAGGAAAAAATGCCTACATTGATAAACGAGATGCATTATTGCATCTTGTTTGTAATTGTAAAAGAAAATCTGGTGTCAGTTGGCCATGCAAAAAAAAAACAATGGTATTAATTTTAAGCAAAATTACATTGCATCTTACCGTCGTTGGGTACCTGCAAATTACTTTCTGTTTAAATAAAAAAATCACAGAATTAAGCTTCTTCGTATTGCTTTTCTAATTTACCGAAGAAATCGATGCATAGGCCGCCTATTTGAAAAGGTGAGCACCAAGCGACACTGGTTTAAATTCTGCACTCCATTCAGTACATCTCGAACATTTGTCAAATTTGTTTCCTCCATCAAATTTGAGTTAATCCATTAATGCTCTTTTAAAATAAGCCAATGGTTAAACTCTTCCACCTTACTTGCAGAGAAGAGAATATTTGCTACTTGATGAACAATCTCTTCAGCATGTCTGGGAACGTTCCGATTTACATGTATGTTAATGAAGAAAGGGGATCGGTGGCGTTTTTGAGAGCCAACCCAGAAAACATGTTCAGGTCGGTCATTTACATACCGGCACCAGTTTTCCACCCCAAGATTCATGGGTTGTTCCGGTTCTGGAGGAATTTATTGCCTAAAGAAAACCGACCATGGCATCCACCATCACTTGAAATGCACCGGGATCCTCAATTTTTTCGCCTCGTTCAAATGGTTCCCCAACATTCCTTGACGGGAGTAATAAATGAGCTAAATTTAGGAAAAAATCTTTGGTTATTTCCCTGTTCAAGTTAAGGGAACTTGTACTGCGGTGACTGTCGTCACTCATCATGACACACCCGAGCGAGTGGGAGTTCTAAAGACGCTTTGCCATCCAAATATTACAATGCGCTTTTAAGCTATTCTAATTTATAAAACGTAAATAACTTAACCGGCGTGGTTCATAATAAATTGTGAAATCTTCGGGGTCCATCGGGGGAGCTATAGGCTACCTTACCAACAAACAACTTTTGCCAATTTTTTTTTGTATATGTGCGCGCGCGCTTCATCATAGGCCTACTAGCTTCGCAATTGCTTATAAGCGTCTGCAAGGTTCTAGAAATGTACATGTAAATTGGCAAACTCATTTAGTGTTGACGTTTTACCAGAATACGTCTATTGCAGGGTTGTTGTTTCACTATTTTTTTTCAAATAACTTCACATAATGGTGTGAAGTATGCTACTGATGTGATCAGCTGTAAATTACGATTGAAAATTGCGCAAAAATGCACTGTACATGTAGGCATTGAGGTGTTTCAAAATAAACCCTGAAGTGAGCCAATTTTCGATGGTTGGTAGGCCTACTACAGCAGTGTTCAGTTTTTTTAAGTGTGCAGTATTTGTCACAATGTTTTTTGTTTGTTTAAATATATTTTCATGGAAATTCCAATGTAGACGTCAGGTGTATGTTCAGATTTGTGCGTTTCTCTGGACTGATACAATAACATTAACATTAGTAAAGCGTTATGATTTGAATATTCGTTGGTGTTCGCTCGACAAACCGATTACAAGTAATAAGTTATTGCTGAATTGAACTTTGCACTATATTGTGCTGAAGCATGTTAGAGCACACAGTAGATAATCAACATTTTTGCAGTCATTCACCTGGCAAGTGGTACCAGCAACCCTGTCAATGTCACCCATGCGCTCAATGCGTGTTTATGATTTTATTAGCTAGTCGTATTTATGTATAAAAAATGGAAGAAGGATTTGTGGTGCTTTGTTGAACATAGGCTACAGCGTACATGAATTAAGTTAGTATGACGCATTCCGTTGCGATTGATTGCAACAAAGTTTCAGAAGTAAAGCTGTGTTTTATGCGAATGTATATAACCGTTCACAGATTCGCAGATAAGATTTATAATCTGCTAAAATTGTAAGAATAATGAAGCCTTAAAATAACTTTAATAGTCTTTTTGCTTTTCACCTGTGTTAACAATATACATGTAGTGATACTTGCCATCCTATAATTCAACTTGTAAGAGATAGCTTAATAAGAATTAAAGAGAATTTAATTAGTGCACGAATATCTCTTTAAATTATTAATTGGTATATTGCGATAATTAATCATTAATTGGTACTAAAATTAACCTGAACCTGTTTTCATGGTCGTTAAGACCTGGTTTAATACCATATTCAAGATGATGCGGATATGGGGTCCACCAAACTAATTTATACAATTATTTTTTTCTTTTTCAGCCTTTATTCAGACAGACAATGAGCTGCGATATTTAGTAGATGGAATTTCATTACATTCACATGAGGTAAGTTTGATCCATTTTCCTCGCATTTCGTCTGTCGATGCTGAGGCTTATTTAGGGTTGCGCATGTTATGGCCGAGGTCAACAGGAAAGCGTTTTATCACGAATTGGGACCACATTTTGCAATTGCTTGGTTTTGATAATCTATACCTGATTGAATTTTTGCTTAAATGTATTACCATTGGCGCCACTAGCGTCATTATTTACTAGCTATTCGGTAAGACTAAAGTTTGGGCGAGTGAATTTGAATGCTAAGCGTATTGTCTTGCACGTTTCTTAACCCCCTACAATTATAGTGTTTCATCCATGCGCAAAATAGCGAAGTAGCAACATCTTTAAACAAGACATGAAAAAGTATTTCCAATGCGGCATCCTTTCTATAATTCACTGCAGATGGTAGGAACGTTTCTTCTTCCGGCCATTTAGGCAAACCCAAAAATCTTGCAATATGCTTCGCTAGGGCTTCAAGTCACGTGCGCATTTAAAATGCATGGACTTGCATCATCTATCTGTAACTTAAGTAACGAATCCACATGTCTGTTTACTGACAATGAAACTGTACATGATTGATTTTTACTGCGTTGTATGCAGTCGTACAACATTCAAAACACTTAGGACAAATATATTCTTGGCAATTAAATTTGAAAGAGCCTGCATAATTGAACGTGTAAATCCACCTTCGTACGCTAATCTGTGCCATTTCATTGATTTCTTTCTTTCTGTTGCAGGGTTTAATATCGGAAAGTGATTTTTCTATACCCAGGTAGGTGACGTTGAATCTAAATTCCCTTGTTGACAAAGCAATTTGCTGTCTAGTGAAGTACCTAGGCGAAGGTCAATTCTACGGCCACCTGCGCTCGCACGTGACCGTTTGTTATTGTTATTGTCGGTATATGACATTCGTGCGTAGGTTTTGATATTATAGTCATAATTATAAATATTTTTCACCCTGAACTCAAAAAAAGGACTGAGTTTTTCCGAATTTAGTAACAATCATTGATTTTTTAAAATTTTTATTGTGAAAAAAAATTTCTGATAAGAAAATGTACTTATTATCGTGGTTCCAGTTTGTTTTTCACCGGTTGTGAACTTGGGCTGGAGAGCTGTTCTACGATCTTGCTCGTGTTTATCAGCACACGTGTACTATACATGTAGATGCTGAGTTTGTCTGCAAAAACAGTGCTATCTTATTGTACTGCTAGTTTCTGTGCAGTTATGTCAATGCCATCTTAAGGAAACACGAAAGCGCCAAGCTAAATTTAACACTTGAAACTTTATAATATGTCAAGATTCGTTATGTATGTTTACAGACAGTAAGACTTGCTAACCCCATTGCTACAGTATTGTGCAGCTCGTGAAACACTAGACTGTACTTGAGGTATTTAGTTGAACCGATCAAGCTTCATAGTAAGAATGCGCAAATTAATGTCTTGTCACACATGGTTAAAGGTATATCAGTGCACAACTCGGTTTGCATCGGATATATTTCACACGAATTCATGGTAGCGTATATAAATAATGCGGCGGGGCAATGACCGCAGAGCATTTCCACGTTCATTAGCGAAATTACTGCAAAACGATCCTTTGTTTGTGTGCGGACTGGTTGAACTAACCATCCTTACAAGTTAGTACGGTTGACGCTGGGTTTCAGCGAGCTCGCTAGGTCGCCAGTTATGATGGAAACATGCAAATGCAGTTAATGGATTTAAAGATTGCTCGCTTATGCTGAAGCCATCGATGGATTGCGTGCAAAAATGTCTTTGTAAACGTTTATGCAACATTGCTTTCACAACAGATATATTGTTACATTGCTTTAGTTGAGCGAGCTGAGCATGCCATCAAGCTGTCAGATAAACATGCTTTACAAATTTACATACACGAGCCTTTCTCGGTGTAGGCCTAAGTCCTCACTTTCTCAGTACGACATCGATTTTAAGCTGTAGGCTTCGTAGTCAACCCTTGTAGGGTTTTACAACCGCTCCACAAACCTTAATAAGAATTGTATTTCTGAAGCAATAATATGAAACTCCCACTATTAATGTGCTCGCTTGAAAGCTTCACAATGTTATTTTCGAGCTAACATTTCACGTGGGTCAACTAGGCCATTGGTGCATGCAGTACTGCTGCTGCATAATGGCTAGGGGAGTGTTGTGTAATGTGATAACATGCTCGGTGAAATTACATTTACAATAGCGACACGACATCGTGTTATATAAAAGTGGGGCTAAAACGTAAAGTAATCTGCTTCTTTTGAAAGGAAATAATTAATTTGTCAATTTTTTTTACTGTAATTACATTTTTTTTACTTAAAATTTTCACTGTAAGAAATGGCTGCTCCTGTTAAGCGATTAAAGTAAGGTACATTTATGATAACGTCGTTGAATTGCTGGGTGTCCATTGGAGAGGTGCAATAGTTACCGTGGACAGTTCTTAGATTGTCTCTGGCGAGTTGTAATTGAGAGGGGGAACTATCAGAACTGTCCTCATGATGTTTTACGAGCAAGCGAAAATGATTCTGCGACACAAATAAATTTGTCCACTAAAAGATGTGTACTCTGTGGCTCACGGGAGCAACTCTCCGATAGCTCTCTTCAAAATGTTGTCCACTTGCAAGTTTTAACTCTCATCTCTCATCTCTCAAGTGGACACCTGACGCATTTGAACTACTCTCTTTTGACAATACATGTATTTGAATTTTGTCGACTTTTTAAATGTGGTTATTGTTCTTTTAGTTAACATAATTCAGCAAATTTGAAGTTGTGGACTAGGTTGCTATTACTATTATAGGGTTTCTTGTTTTGTTGGCTTTTGGTCCAGACACTGTCTCGGGCCGCTTTTTTTTATATTTCATAGCGAACAGATTATGCGGCTGAGCCGTTAATCGCGCTTTTCCGACTCTCAAAGTGTTATCCTAGTGCCCCTGATGACCTGATTTGGGCCTTGCATTTTTCGCTTCCGTTCTGCAAACGAGGCTGCCAGAAATCGAGTGGACCGAAATCACCAGATTGGACGCGTGATTGAAATGCCGGTCGATTTCGCAGGTCGTGGTCAGGAGCAGTTCTCCATTCTGACCCCCGTCGCAAGTTCATTATGAAATGTCACTTATCGTGCAATTGCCGATTGTATCGTGCGTTGCGCACAACCATTCCGACCGAAACTACTCTTTCACTGCACCGACAGCCAGTTTCGCCATTGAATGCTCGCGAAAACGACAGCTTTAGCGGTGGCGTTTTTTAACACCTAAGCTAATCGCTCACTAAGTTCAATTGACGCAGCACCTTTTCGGCTGCTCGTGACACTTTTTGTTTCCCCTTTTACTGGCTTTCAGCCATTGCTAAGACGGAGGGCGGACTGTCAGCCAAAAATAGACCCGGGATAAGGTGCCAAGCGTTCTGTCACTTGCTCAAGTTTCGTTAAACTTGAGCGCAACTGAGCACAGTCTCATCGCAGCTTTCCTGAGGATGCAGGTTTTCTGAGATGAATTAATCAGCTGGGACAAAATGTGTTCAGGCTGATGCAACCGCAGGGGGCCACCCCTGGGTAATTGCCTCGTGGACATTTGATCGCTTTTCAATTTAATTAACGCCATTCTTTTTTTGTGGCACCGCAATTGGTTCGAATATGTTGTTACGCTATTACGGGCGGTAAATTTGAACCCCGAAAATTATACGTTTGTCAAAACACAATGTACCAAATAATTGTCCGCCGTTCGTGCATCCAACAATTAACTGGTACACTTGGTTAAACAGCTCAGCTCCAATTCATATTTAACTTGAAGGATGCGCATTTGGCTTTATGACTCTGTTTATTACGTTTTGTCATTGAACAAGGCCAGCCTCCACCTGGAGATGACTGATTGATGAGTAAATTTAAAAAAGCTGAATGATCATCAACTTAATGATGATGATACTAGTCTTGATTTTATACTCGTTAAACAATTGTTTTGGAAGTCAACTAGCAGAAATGTTTTTAGTTGTAAATTACAGCCACGTCCGGTGGTTAATTACCGGTTGAAACCATGGAAGGGAAAATCCGAACGAGACCTTCTTTTTCACGGAAGCTTGGGGTGCCGCTGATTCCTCGAGTTGACAGTACACTTCTTTGAAGTTTATTTTCGTTAAGTAATTGTTTAGTTCCTTTGTACCTCGCAGTTATTTTTTCCTTGCGCTTTTCTGTTTTGTTCATCTGTTTTTCATCGCTTGTCTGATAGCCGCGGGGAATTTCGATGTGGGGGACCTGAGGACTCTACCTATTGGTTGCGTGTTTATCTAAAATCACTTAAATCTTTGTAAATCATTCGAACGCATAAATCTTCATTTTACCTAATGAATCTGAACCTCCACGATTTGTTTTATTAAGATTGAATTTTAAAAGGGGCGTGAAAAGGTCGATTAAATGAATTGTGGCCTATATTAATCTTTTTAAAGGATAATTTATTGCAAGCTTAAACATGTTACAGCAAGTAAAAGCAAACCGAATTTCTAACTGGTTGCAGTGGTTTGGATGGTGTTGCTAATAATTTATCAAACGAAGGAACGATTGTGCTAGTGGTTTTTGGTGCCTGGAATATGGCGTGCCTAGGGAAAATGGCGATTGGTTCACGAAAACACGGACAATTGCAACGCTCCATGACGGCATTCATTGTTGGTTAGTGCGCAAGGTGCGCAAAGATGGGCGTTTGTGGTGCGATGATGATTGCGGTAAACGAAACGTACATGTACTGTTTTTAGCGAGCGAGGAGCAGTGCGCTTTGGAAAACACCTTCAAAGAGAATGCTGACCTACTTGCGCGCAAACGTGTTCCGTTGCGAAAAATCAATAAAATGCTACTTTTGCTCACCACGCTTATAGTACTGTCATGTTAACAGCCATGTGTAAAGGATGACGTGGATTTTCGTACTTTCTTGTTTTTTTTTTTTAAAGAGAACAGAGACTACGTGAATCACGGACAGCTGTTTTTTTGTGACGTTAAGATCATAGATTGACTGAAATGCTTTAACCCATAATCTTGGTCAAAATGCTGACTTGCTTCAGGAAAAGTAAAGGTGTCCAACTTTCCTAATATGGGCGAGCGGATTCCATGCGTTGTGGATTCACAAAGCTGGAGTAGTTCGCTTGGTCGCCATCTTGGCGCTAATCGTGACCCGTGAATCCACGCAATCTGGGTTAATGTTATGCGATGCAGAAACTCGTTTTTGAAATTGTTTGTTTGGCACCGCTGGGTTGCAAAGAGGTCTGTCGTCCATTCCCTGCCCAGTTGCACTTGAATGAAGATGCACCTGCAGCGGAAATGATCATCGACAACACCGGCGTTTTGTGAAACAGGCTTCTGCAGTGTTTACCACAGTTACACTGCGGTAAAATTACATTAAAAACCGCAATTAAACGGTGTTAGTTAACCCTGGAATGAGCGGAAACTCCGGTTCCACCACACCTGGAAAATTTTACATTTAAATCATATTTGTTTTAACATAGCTAATGTGTCGACTGGAATGAAAAGTTTAACATATTCTTTAGTACATACATGTAGGCCTATTTGTTGGGAAGTATTGGCTAACATTCATAACTTCTGATCATTTTTTTTCTGAAAATTTCGCCTATGGCATTTCAATTATTCATATATTTGAAGAGTTTAGAAAAATCTAAAATGCTCAAGGCATTCCCATAACACCCTGGCTGACTTGTTTTTACAGAAATAAGTTAACTGATCACACAGGTGTGAGGGGAAATTATTGTTGTTTATATGGTGTGGCGTATATTACTTCTCATTCGCCAAACCTGGGGCTACATGGACAATTAGTTTCCAACAGCAGCTCTAGAAGGCTTGCGTTAAAAAAAATGCACGCAGTTTTCGTAGTTTTGCTACATCAGTGTTGCAAAGTAACAAGGTCTTGGCGGTTTTGAGTTGGAGGTTAGATGGCAGTGAAACCTGTGATATCGGCCTCCTCGTACATGCAACTCGTATCTTGCGATTGATATTAACGTGTTCCAGCGAAAACATGAAAACAAATAGAAATGTGCTGACTCGCTCAGATAGCAGCATTATTGTTGCGCAAGACTTTGCATTTTTCTTTGATAATACTGATAATAAACATTGACTAGATACGACTATTTCGAAAGTGGAAGGGATTAGCTTAAGAAATTCTGACGAAGTTTCAGTTTACTTTTCTTCTAATCCGTTGTTCTCCATCATCTTCCTACGCTTGGATGTTGGGCGTTTTACAAAGTTTTTTTGGGCTTAATTTCTTAGAGAAATCTGGTCAACATGAAATTGACACATTTTCAAATGAGCCTAATGTCCGCTTTACTCGCCGGTTCTCGGAGACATTACTAACCCTCAACCAGTTTTTCTGCAAAATTAACAAGTGGCCACCTACCCGTTACCACTATTGACCCCCTGAAAAAATCACCAAAACTATGGTTAATGCACACTTTAGCTAAAATACGAAGACCTTACCTTTCGGATGTATGCCATTGGATTTATTTGTCAGTAATGCACTTACATTTTTTTTGGCGATGCAGTAATTTACGAGATTAATTTTCCCAGAATCGCTACAAAACGTCTCAATGTTTTTACATATACTATTCATATTGAGTTATTTACCCTGGAATACATTAACAATGCAGGCACAGGGTGTTATGACCTTCTAGTATAAAAAACAATACAACGTAAAGAATACCAGTCATAATTTTCAGTAAGAATTAAAAATTCTTTTAAAAAACGGTTTATTTGTTGCATCAGCTCCTGTTTTAAATAGTCACTATATCTTTAGCAATTAGATTTCCAAGTTCTTGTTTTGTTTGAGCAGAAATTACAGTTTATCTATTGATTTGATGTTTTCAGTTCTGAGGATGAGGAGACACACACGTATTCAAGTCCTGTGACGTTTTTTCCTCCCGTTTTGGATTTTAAAGAGCAGTAAGTGTTATTTATAGCATGACCCTACCACACGTCTTCTACCTATTTTGCTTTTTTTTCCCCGCTGCACTGTATTTATAAACCCTCCCACCATTACTGAATTTTCGGTTTGCTTTGTTTTCGTCTGTCCCACATATTTAATTTATTCTAATTTCTTGTTTCATTATCAGCCCAGTAGGGATGCCACATCAAGTCCGAGTAGTTGTTTCAAATCCAAACTACCATATAAATGTATTTCTACTCTCCATATCAGGGAGCACGGTCCATTTTCACTGCTCCTTCTTCCAAGATAAAGTTAGTAGACATGTTCCTGGTTACCCGTTTTCTCCGTCTTGTGCGTTGAAGTAGGGTTGGGTGTGCCCCCTTGTGTGACGTGTCAAAATTGTCCAGATTGTGCGGGATTGGATTTCGTAATGAAGCCCTTATTTTTTTATTCAAAACTCCAAAACATTGCGTCTGTTCTGGATTTACTTTCTGCCATGTAATTCGTGCTGCGTCGCATGTAATGATTTGTATCTCCATGCATACCGATAATTCTTGACTTAATTTGCCTTAAAATAAATGTTACCGTTGAACCCCATTTCGGTAGGTTCAGTTTAAAATCATTTATTTTTAATTCAGCGTGGAAAAATGCATGTAAATATAAACATAGGTGGGCGCTCTCAGTCTGTATTAATTAATCATGAGTTTTTGCAAAGTTGTTCCAAGAAAAAATTCAACCAAATGTGGAGTTGAGAATGACCGCCGTTCATTGGGTATTGTGCTCTTGGCCTACTTCCTGTTCCCACTCAACTTTTTCCCATGAAATTGACATTGCATTGTCATTATGCAATGTAATGGGTCGACTTGGTAAAAATAAAGTGGACTGCAATAGATTTTTGTCCAAAATTATCAACATTCTTTGAAGATAAATAATGCATAGCGAGTACACCGAATTGAATTTCAAAGTCCTCTCAAATTTCAAACCAGTTTTTATTTCGAAATTACCTATTGTAAATGTTTTCTTAAGGCTATCAGTAAGTAATAATATTATCAAACGCGAAGTTTGCAAGCACGTTTAACATGTATTCCAAAGGTTTCTCCTACAGCCACACAGATAATTTCATGTGAACGGAAGGGGATGTGAATTTTTTAGTGTAATTCTTTATCATGTGTAGATTTTAATTTAGCATAATATAACTTAAATATACACGCATTTAACTTGTTTTATCCTGGTTTTTGGTTCCCGCTTTCCTTCCTTTCCTAATTATCCCCCTCCTCCTCTTCCCCTCCTTCCCCGAAAAAAATACTCGTATTGTTCTGGGATTTAATTGTATGCAATACACTACATGATTTATTGAATTTTAGCTTATAGATATTATCTGATTTAAATGTGTTTTTTTCAGGTTATTCCACCAGGAGGCAATACGACATTTAAAGTTGTATTTTTAAGCAGGCAAGAAGGGCCTGTGCATAATACTTTGTATATTCATACATCAGTTGGATCTTTTAAATATCAGGTATATAAATTTCGAAAAGATCGTTTGCCACGCATATTTATGGTGTGGAACGCCTAATTTGTTGTGTGACTGTAATCCCCTACCAGTTGGCATTCATTTGCTAATTTTAAAGGTGCAGAGTTCAATTGAGTTACATGTGCATAGTAATGTCCTTCATTGCACGTTTATTTACTTAAACATACGGATAAAACACCCTATGGGTAGATAAGCATTCAAATGTTTATATGGTAAACTCTTTGAGTGTTTGTGCTGATAAGATAAGTTTGTAAAAGTCAACGATGTTCATGTTTCTTATGCAAGCATATTTTAGAAACGAAAGTGTATACATGAATAAAGTCTTTTTGAGCGACCTTAGTATTGAAGTTAGCCAAAATAAATATTTCAGTTATCAGCATTAGCCAAACGAATACAATTATACAGCATCTTCCAAGTAATTTGGCCAAGGTTTTAAAATGAATTTCTCTTCCTTATTTGCGATTCAAATCGCATTCAGTATTAAATGATAATTTTGTTGCCTTTTATTATAAACGAAAGCAATTTAAAGAAAATCTAATGAGTGCATATATTTGATTGTAATAGGTATATGGTGTGGGGACGCCAAACCCTTACAGACTAAGGCCATTTATTGGAGCAAGGTTGCCTGTAAATTCCATATATTCGCCTGTAATTAATATGTATAATCCTCACAGTTCAACATTACAGGTCAGTTTAAGATAAAACTGAAGTTGATCATCAAAATATGTTACAAGTGGTATCACATTTAAACACTGCTCCCTTATTGTTTAGGTGACTGAAATGTATTCAAGTGGAGGTGACTTACATTTGGAATTAACTTCTGGCGAAAAGGAAGCTCCTAGGAAAATTTGGGTGATTAAATTTGCATATTAATTTTCTATAGGCGTATTCTGTCGGCGTCAAACTTATGTTTTCATCATGTATTTTCTGTTTAGGAAATTCCTCCATATGAAACAAAGTCAGTTATGAAAGCCAGTTTTGTGGCTAGAGTTGAAAATAACCATACGATATACATTTGCATTAAAACGAATCGAAGTAATAATGTAGATCTTATATTGCCAGTGGAAGTAGAAGTCTCGTCAGGTGAGGACAGAACTTTTCAACAATGGGTATTCTTTTTAAAGAATAGTTGGCCCAACGTCTATAATTTCTTAAATTTTTCATCCAGCTCCAGGAATATATGCGACGACAGATTCACTAGAATATGGCGTCATGTATAGCAAAGATAAGGCAAGAAAGTTAGAGCTTCATCTTTTGAACCATGGACAAAAACCAGTGCAAATAGTGGTGAGTCTTTGTTGTTGCTTAATATTCGTTTTTGGTAAGATGTTTATAGTATCCTAATGCATGGGTATTTTATAGTCTGTCAGTGTCAGTCCAACCAACAGTGCTGTTTCAGTGGACTTCCGGTCAGTGAAAGTTCCCCCAGATACCACTTATCCCACGCAAGTTGCCACCATCGTTTTTCATCGTAAGTAAGATTTTATGTGACTATTGTTCATTCCGCTAATGTAAGCTTAGATTGCTCCTGAAATCGATTTAGGTGTAAATTATGCTGCGATAGTTACTATGGAATATTTTACATATTGTAGATTTTTAAAGAGTACAGAAACCTGGACAATTTTGATCCCATGGCTGTGCTATTGATTTCTTGTTTTATTTCTAAATATTTTTCATATTAAACGTTTTTCTGTTTTTAGCTCAGAAATCTGTTGGCCCAAGTCAAGTCTCAGGAAAAATCATAGTACGAACAAAAACGAGGGAATTTAAGCTCATCATACCATATCATGCCACAGTATTGAGGGGGTAATTGAAAGTTTTGTATTTGTATGAGAACTTGCTTCTGAACTACCCACTATTGGTGAATTAACATTTCATTTTCGGTTTATTTATCTGATTGCAGAACGCTTGACTTTAACTCAAGTGCAACTGAATTCTACGTTGGAGAATCGAGAACTGAGGATAATCTGCAGCAGACTATAACATTGAAGAATACATTTGACGTTAGCGTTGCAATATTTCACATAGAGCTGCCAGCAGATGCAAAAAAACATTTTAAAGTATGTATCTGATGGTTGTTATAGTAAACACTTTACTGTTGTAATTGTGTTTTTTGTAAATTACTGAATTCTAATAAAAAAGTATTTGTCGCCTAGGTTTTTTTACAAGAGAATGTTGTTATTCATCCAAATCAGACATTATCAGTTGGTCTAATTAAATTAAAAAATTATACCAGTAGTGCAAGACTAAACACACATTTTCGACTTCATACGAACATCTCTCGCTTCGATGTTCCCCTTCTGTGCTACAATGGCAAGCTTTCTAAAGTGAGTACAGTGAGGAATCTGTCTTGGGGTGCAAATCGCTTTTTGATAATTTTCAGCCAAACGTTATTTATATTTCTTTCGTTTATATCTAGTTCCTCCCACTTGCTAAAAATTCCTCTAAATTGGAAATTGGCGCTTTGAGCCTGGGAGAAAGAAGAGACATTCGATTTGCCGTTATAAACAACAATCCAATAAATGTTGGTGCATTTTTCGTCTCATGGAAAAACTTCTTTCTTGTGAGCCATATGTAATAGTTTTTTACTTTATTGTTGTACCAGGTAAATATACGAAGATTTGGAGCCAGCATAGTGCACATGGTTGTTGAATTGCTGGCTGTGCATGATGGAAATCTCTCCGACGTTATTCAAATGCAACATTTGATTGGCATGAACAAATCTGTGAGTTTCTTGCTATTAAATTTATCGAGCTACTAACATTGACGTTTCATTTAAATCGATGTCTTTAATTACAGTTAGTGTTAAAGCCTTCTCAATTTGCCATATTTCGTATCGGAATATCGGCACCAACCGTGGAGGATAATTTTAGAGGCGATTTATTCGTGGAAACGCAATTTGAGGCAAGTGGCAACTAATAGGGAGTTTGATTTGAATAAAAACACATGCTGTTTACAGCAAAAACTCACTTTCTGCTTGCTAGATTATTTGCTCTCACTAACATAGTCCACCTGGTTACATTATAAATGTTTCATCCTTGTTTATTAACAACCCTGTAACTCATTTCAGAATCTTCGCATTCCTTTTTCATTTAAAACGGCCATTGGATTCTTGGCGGTCACCCCTTCAAATCTTACATTTGAATCTTCATTTCCAGTACGTGTATACAATAGTTTTCCATAGTTCGTTAGATTTAGTCTGTTTTAAAAAGTGTGTGAATATGTCTTGGCAGTGACCTTTCAACATCTTCTGACTGAAATCTTTCATTCCTTCTTAGGGAAAGGTTGCAGTGGCTCATCTTTATATTCAAAGTACATTTTCATAACCCATGACTGTAACATCAGTCACTCCTCTTCTGCAAGATGATAGATTTTTCTACCATGCACCAAAAGATTCGCCTCCAGTTTTGCAGCCAAATGCAAAAACCCATGTAATCCCTTGGTTTATTTTTGTACTAGTTGAAAGTGTCTTTGTAACCCTTAGTCATATCAGTTGTGTACTTTTAATGCATTATAGGTGGGCAAATTAAATTTTGATATCCGGAAGGAATGTAGAGACACTTGTTACTCTGGATTTGACCTGTCAACTACCTGTAAGTACTATTTGCCCAATGGATTTCAATATTCATATTCTATTTTATGCTATCTAAATTTATGATTTTTTTCCCGCTATTTAGCTGGCCGCCATTGGCAGTTGGGGCTTAAACTCCTTAGTGATGTAGTCATGGTCGACATAGAATTATATCAAAGGTTTCGATCCAAGTGGACCGAAGTCTTAAGTTCTGAGAAGAAATGGTGAGTACATTTATCTGAACGTTTCCTCAAAAATGCAAAAACACATTCTGAGATTTCACGTATGATTATCTAAGCCACATCCATATAATTTTTATTTCCAGGCAAAATATTACTTTTATTATTGACACAAGTGAAGTTCGAGGTTTTTCAGTCGAGGCTCAGGCTTCCCTGGTTTGGCCTAGTTTAGCACTTAAATCCAAGCTTAGTTTTCCTCTAACTCAAATTGGAAATAGCACCGTAAGGGGATTATTTGCAATATTCAATTATACCTATATGTGGGCGATTTTTCGTAATGCCATGCACCATTGCAGACGAGGGATTTATATCTGGAAAACCCTTCCAGCGATCCAATTGTAGTGCAGTTGGTTCCGCTTTCTTCGTATCCCAACCCAGAAGCAGTCGTTAATGCTCTTAGAGAAAGGTTTGGATTTCTTCAGTCCCTCTGCAAATAGATGAAATTTTATCTCTGTATTCTTTTGACCAAACGACATTTTATTTCAGTGGGGTTATAATGCTGAACAAAGCCGCAGTTTTTGGCGACAGCAAAGCCTTTGCGATGCAAGCACCTGTGTGCACCAAATCACACACAATAAATACTTTGATGGGGGTTACGCCGCACTCTGATACAATCGTCATCCACATGGAGCCAGGAGGGAAGGCCAAAGTGCCCATTCACTTTATCCCTCACAATGAGCAGTTGCAATTATCAATGCTGTTAATAAGGTAAATATACAGCTAAGGATTATCTGAGATGTCCAGATTATCAGAAGTATCAATGGATTCACTTGTGCATTTTCTATTTAGGAATAACTTGACGGTACTTGAAGCTGTGGTTCTCAAGGGCACAGGAGCTCACGGGCAGCTCAGTTTTGGCAATCGAGATACCAACATTTCTCATCCGCTACAGTTCAAGCTCACCGAGAAGCATCTGCAAAGCTGTGATAGTGAGTTGCACGTTTTTCCCTGCGTTTTAATTTGTCGGGCGATTTGTTGCACTCACAAATAAATTTTTCAGTCTCTCGTCAATCCCAGTACACACTGCCAAATTTTACCGTGAGGCGGGTATTCACAGTCTATAACACAGGCTCGCTTCCTGTTTACGTGAGGGATTTTGACATAAATGGTAGCCCTTGCGAAGGGTATGGATTTCGAATACTTTACTGCTATGGATTTCTTCTGAATGCCAATTCTAGTAGAAAAATAGATATTGCGTGAGTATTGTATTGGTAATTATTCGAAGTAAGGGAGCGTCCACAAATTGTCACGTCCGAGGGGTGTGGGTCAATTAAAAAAATGGCAATTGCATGCCTGCATTGATTAGGGCTTCTAATAATTAAGAGATAGTGTGAATTCACTGAAAAAGATAGCCAAATAGTGACAAAGGGGAAGGCAGTCAAACAATCCATAACCTAGTAGGACATATTTTTGTGGATGCTTCCTTGACCACTGCACTGAGATTTTCTTCTTTCTTAATTTAAATCGAATAATTTTTTTAGATTCACACCAGATTTCACACTGTCTCGTGTGCAGCGTATGCTCAACATTCACACCAGTCTGGGCAATGGCGGGGAAATACTTAATTTCTCGCTCGTAGCCACAATACCACCCCATCTTTTGGCTCGATGTGCAGCAGTGATTCCCAGACCTCATTGGGAGGCCATGATTTATTACCTGGTTGTCAGCTTGATCATTTTTCTGCTGTTTTGCGTTGTTGTGGCTGCCTACTATGATTCAGACCGCGTCTTCCGGCGCACGTTTTTGGCAATGACTGTCACGACGTATCCGACGGGAGAGTATGCAGCCGCTTCAGGTGGGAACCAGATTCTGCCAGATCATGAAAAGGTGTTTGATCTCAAGAGCA